>JAOXYJ010747078.1:0-13757 GCA_028566555.1 Lithophaga nigra | reverse complement strand
GCATGTGGGAGTATTTTTAGTAACGTGCGATATGCATCATGCAATCTACTTTTTGATATGCTGTTTTTGTGCTACCTTACAAAATACAGGGGATCATGTGATTATGTTTCAGCCAATGGAATAATTTGAAACGTATCCAATTAATAATATTTACCAATATTCATGCAATAACCCTATAATATATCTTACAAAATATATAAGAAGCCTTGTTTGTGTTATAAACATATAAGATATCTTATAAAGAATATACGATATCTTGTTTGTGCTATAAATATATATAAGATATCTTATAAAGAATATAAGATATCTTACATAAATTTTTATATAAGATATCTTATATTCCTTATAAGGTATCTTATAAAGTATCAGAGGTATCTTATAAACTTAAAAAGATATCTAATAAATTATATAAGATATCTTATAAAGTATATGATATCTTACTAGTCGCTGATCTATGTAAGATATCTAATGAATTTTATCAGATATCTTATAAAACAGATAAGATATCTTATTAAATATATAAGATATTTTGTTTGGTGAATAAATATAAAAGCGGCTTGCTATAGAAAAATGACAAGTCTACATTTGTGTCAACATTCCAAAGAACATAGTTAATTGTCCACTTCTAGACGTCCGCCGCAATTGTGCAAGATTACATAAAATTAACGGTGACGTTCGATAATACTTTCGGAATCGCTATACAAAGGGAAAAGTCATACGTAAGAAATTTAGGAAAATATAAGTTACCATCTGTTTTTGAAGAATTTTCTTTTATGGTAAGAGTACTTTCAGGCTAAGTGTCGCTAGAATCTATTCACCTGAAACTGTTCCTTACAATATTTGTGTTGATATCATTGCTGCAAGTCATGTTTCTTGAACTATACAAATTTATGAGGGTTTCTACACAGAGTTACACATTAAGTTGAAAACTAAAAGTTGAAATATATTCAAATTTATATAACATTAATGTATTAGCCGAGTGGCGAACAGAAAAGGCGCTTAGTTTTCGAGTTTAATGGGCCTAAAAGGTATACGGCTCAATTATACATGAAACAAACGCTTAATGATTACACTTTTCACTGCATTTGTCCCACTTGTCAAAACAGGACAGAACTTATCTTAAAAGAGGCCCAAAAGGGGGTACCCTCTTTTCAACAGAACATTGTTGTCTGTTAAAAGGCAAAAATTATCACAGAACTATCAAATAATTTTATTCAAACGTTTTTATTGTTACTCAGAAGGTACTATATTTCTGAATAAAAATCGTTACGACTTATGACGACGTCAGCGTCAAAACTGACCTTCTTTCCAGACGTAAATTTAGGCAGTAAAAATTACATTTTTTTAATTGAAAAAATGCTTCATTCATCTTCATAAGTGAAAGTAGTAATAAATTTGATGTAAGTGTTAAAAAGATTTTATTCTGTAATCATATTTGACAGGTATTGCTAAAATAAATATTTCGGCCCCGGATAAAATCGAATATGTAGAATAATCATATTTTTATGAAATTCAGGTCGTACAGAAGAAAAATTATAAGTGTAAATGAAAAAGAAAAAAAATTTCGTGCGATTCAAAACACAATTTAAAATTATAACCTACTTTTTCGACACTATAGAAGGGATAATAATTTGCAAGAACACCTTTATTGCCTCAAAAATTTACATTTCATGCTTTTCGAATTTGTTTACGTTTAAAATAATCCAGAAAAATCAATCCCACTTACTATGAAATGGTATATAATATACTTAAAAATTGCTTTAGCATGGATATAATGATTGTGGTCGTGAATGTTATTTGAAATAAACTATTATAGGGTATAAAGGGGTTTCCAAAAGAGGATAAATTAACTGTCGTAAAGTTCTTTTATAACTAACTAAAATTAAACAAAACATCAATTGTTTAAAAATATTTATGCTCTTATAAGGTTATAATATGATTTTACTAATTTAAAAAGAGTTATTTCCTGTTCTAGAACTTATTGAAATATAAAATATGAATATGATTTGTAAATGCAAGGAAGCAACAGCTTATTTGTCTGTAGTATAGAATGGATAAGAAGATCAAAACCTTTTTTATTGATAGAATTTTTTTTTTTTAAATAAAGTACAAATATAACACCATCATGAAGAAATTTTTAAAGTGCAAAAAGACAAATTTAAAAAAAAAATAATATAGTTTTAGTATTGAAAAACACACAGAAACATATATTTCCGTCTATGTAGTACATTGTACGAAGTGGTGCTGGCTCCCACTCCTGCCTTTTCAGTCGGGCTTAGTGCAATTTGAAATATCTTTCGTAATACATGTAGTTTGTTTTTATGTATGATACTAATAAAGATATTTAACTGGTAACATCTATTCGTCACTACGACAAAATTGGGGAAAAAAATAGCATTTCGTTAACTATTGTATTCACGCAAAAAAATATATATCATTTGTAAAGTATATGTATCTAGAACAAACACAGCACGTGTCCGCTAGGACTATTTCGAGTATTCCCTGCACTAGCTAATCATGATTTTAATACATATTTTTAAAAATAGTGTTTTCGTAAGTGAAAAAAGCATATAAATATGGTTATCAAATGTATTAACTGTTCAAATATACTGTATAAATTCCGAAAAGTATACAAGATTGTCCGTTTTGGTTTCAACAATTAAAATTTTAGAACAAAAATAATTACTTTTTAAACATAAAAATGCACTTGCGACGTTTAAATTGCTTTTAATATCTTCAAATGAATGAAATAAGTTTTCTCATACTGAAAGGCTTCAATAGGTATCATAATATCTTTTTTAGGATTACATTGTTGCATTTATTTGATATAGCATATGAAAAACGACGAAAAAACGCTCATTTTTGTGATAAATTTCTTTCATTTCATATATCACCTTATTTACCGAATGTATTAAGTTTTAATAAAATTTCGCATTATTTTATCTTTTAACTTTTCAATAAATCACAAATTTAACTCACACTATGAGTTATAATCTATAACAAGTACAATGAATTAGGGTGGGGTTACGGCCGTAGACGACCCCACCCTTATTTAATGTATTACTGAACAGATGGATAAGTCCTGCCCATATTTGATTAGTGGGACAATTAGTGTAAAATGTACAGACTTCAAGCTTTCATTTGACATATAATTCAGCCGTATACCTTTTAGGCCCATTAAACTTTTCAAAATAGGTGGTTCGCCGCCCTACTATATTAACATGTTACCATGGTAACCCATGTCATCTACAGTTATTACAGGTAAATTATCAATGCATGCCTTGTAGTGTATTGAAATTAAATACACTGTTTGAGAAGAATAGATTGCACAAAATAGGATAGGAGAACAAGTGATAGGATAGGATACTCGATATGCTGATGTGTTGCATAAATCTTAAAATCAGACGAAGTATTTGAAATTATTCAGTGTAAAAATTCTTCAGCAGCACTAGAAGTGCTATGTTTCTGTACACGCAACAGTTTAAAAATTACATGCAGGCCTGCATTCATTCTCGTAACGAGTCTGCAGATTGATTTTAGTGGTTAGTTTTCGATTGATGTATTCAACAATACATTGTACATCTATTATTCAGCTATGCGATTATTAAATTCAAGGACCCCAGTACATTGTTCAGCCACCACATGGATTTGTTCCTATGATTATTCTATTGTCCGAGATAAAAAAAAAATATATCCATTCATCTCCCAAGTCACGGGTTTTTCGTCTCCCAAAACCCTGTACAGATTATATAAACAAATTGCCTGCGTTTCGCTATCGTTCTGTTCTCATTCGTTTTGTGTGTTACTTTCGAACAGTTATGTATGACTTAAAAACGGTTTGGGAGACTTTTGAGTACACAAGCAGGCTTGCTAAAATATATGTGCTGGATTCAGCATGAGCGGTTTTACTGAAATTTAAAAAGAAACTTCAGAAAACGTTCTTGAGAAGCGAAGTAGGCTGTAAAACGTTCGAAGTGCAAAAGATGGGTTTGAAGTTTTTAATCTGACTAGCTGAATTCTGCTTAGTTTCTGCAAGATTTCAAGATACCGGGATGTTATAGCCCTAATGTGTTAACAGTTTAGGGTAAAGAAGTCGACTCCATGGACTCAGAAATCCTCGACTACGGAAGTTGATCAAATAAACTAAACGATACAAATTTGAACGTGTTCAGCGAGAAGTTAGGTACAACGGCTTAGAATCAGTATACTTAATATAGTAATTTTGCGTCCATTTCTCATAAACGAGAAAAGATTTTTAATATTTATAACAGGTCACAAAAATACTACAAATGCATTGCATATTTACGATATTCACGACATTATCTATCTTCTAAATACTAGTACTTTCTATATTGAAAAGCTTTTTTTGAAAAGTACAAAAATCAAAGTACCTTTGTTAATTATATCTCGCCATCACTGACGTTATCATCCTCCTCCTCCTCATCATCGTCTGATGTGTAATGGTCGTGAGTCTCAACGTTGCTGTCAATAATATCTTTGACTTCAAACATCAGCGTCAAAACCACATCTTTCTTCACTTTCGCAATGTCCATACTTTCCAAAATAGCGATATAATGATTTCGCAAGACTTCATCTGTGAGATTTTCACATATCATACTGTTAATTCTTTTAACTAATTCAGCTTTTGACATTTTGAACAAATGTGACGACTTTTCTTCCTCCGTAATGAAAACTGGCTCAGATTTACAAATGTCTTGACATGGATTTTGATTAAGAACGGTTTCATTAATGTAATTCATTCGCTTGGCTGTAGCTGATTCCAAGAAATTCAGTAATCCAATGTGAAGGTTTTTTCCACTTAGAGACTTGAATTCGGTTTCAGAGGAGGATAGATAATTGCGAAAAAGTTGACGAGAAGAGTCTACAGAGCTCACGATATTCAAATGCTTTGTGCAAAATTCCTTTGACTTTGTCTGGCCAAATAACGATAACATTTTTTCCTGTAAGTTCTCGATGTCTTTAAGATTGCAGCAAACAGATTTCCATGTTTCATCAGTTGGTACTGTACCACTTGGTATGAACTGTTTAACGGCTTTGTTTTTCTCTTCTAGTAGAAAGTCTAAATCCTGACCTTTCGATGGATGACCGCTTACGGTAAAAGATGTATTGTCATCCCAAACAGTTCTTACAACATCTGGCATGAAGTGGTATTGCAGTGTGTCGTAAATTTCGATATTCTGGTAATGTGGATGGGAACGACCATAAAAAAGCTCCTTCAAGTGAAATTTGGCACTTTTCACTAAATCGCTGTTGTTTCTTCTGATTCCCATACGTAAATTTATTATTGCCTGAGAGAAGCGGAATACTTGAAGATGTAAATATACCCACTTAGGATTATTTGACATTTCATCCTTGTAAAACCTTATAAACTTCTCTGGTGTCGGGGTTTCATTTCTGCTCATAGCAATCCGTACATAAGGCAGTATCATCTCTTTCATTGTCGATGTATGAAAGGTTAAAAGAAGTTGCCAGGAAACATGATGGTCTTTGCAGTTTTTTGCGAAAGCCTTTGCATTTTCTGAGGTGAAGTTTAGTTGTTCACAAACTGTTTCCAAATATGGCGTCCAGTTAAGTTCGAAAAAAGCTTTCATAACATTCATCTCAAAATGCCCCATACCAATTCTCATATACAGCCAATCAAATTCCCTTTGGCAGGAAGGTAGTTGTTCAGCGTGGTCTTCTTTATGGTGAACCTTGTATGCTTCACGAGTTAAAAATGGTTTGTGACAGTACGTACACACAACACATTGGTCCAGCAACTTCTGATATAGGCTGTGTGGCCGTCCATCACAGCAAACAAATGCCCAGTGTCTTTGGGTGCCACCATATTTGGATATGCCACAGTTTAATCCAATGTGCCGTAAGATGAGGGCTACTGTCTCGTTACTGTTGGGATTCATAAATGCTGGCATCCCCATAACAAGGTCTGTTTTTCCCTTAAAACCTGTAGCAATATGTTGGTACCGCTGTTGCTCAGGTTCTTTGTGACTGGTTGATTCTGAAAAAACTTCAGTGGATACTGTGTGTTTACGAAACTCCTTTTCGCTACTACATTTCATCTTTCTGGCTTCTTTGATTCCTTCCCTCTGGTTACAGTTGTCACATTTTAGTTTTCTGCGAGCATTTTCAGCACCGCAGATACTACAGATTAATATATTTTTGGATCTGTTGGTTCTGTCCATGTTTCTATCAATGTAATCCACAAATCCACCCTCTGTTGCTTCTTGTTCTTGTACAACATCTTTAATTGTTTTGTTTAAGAAAAAATATAACTGTTGATAATGGATCTGTTCTAGGTAACCGTATTCTTCGAGAGAGCTGTCACGGATCTTTCTAACTTCTTCAATGAAATTATTTCTGTCATTCATTAGCTGTTGTAACTGCTCCTCTCCGGCGTCATCTTTCTCTAAATGCCTTTGTTTTTCGTTGAAAGTATTTACATTGAACCAATTCTTCGGTTTCAGACTTTGATCTGACTGTATATTAGCATTGCCACTGTCCTGCATTCTGACAAATACCTCCGTTGTTATAACAGATGACAGAGATTTATTCCCAGCACCTACTCCTCTTTTATAACCTATAACTTGTTCGTTATCGAAAGCAGCCATTACTACGTTTTCAGGACATGGAGGGGGTGTCTGACCAGACTCAAACAGCCATTTCAGTAAAGTGTTGTAGGATCCACTTGGGCCAGCTTTACTGAGTGCATCAACTGCCAAGCGACTACTGGTTTTTGTGTAGTTGTCTAGAGATAGTAAGAAGGAAAAGGGTGCAACTAATTTTTGACATCTCAAGTTATACACTTGTTCTACTGCTCGGCAAAAGGGTAATGCTTGACTTTCAACAGGATCAGAATAATCTGCTCCAGTTATTCCTTTTAAAAATGCACAGAGTACCCTATTTCTTTCTGACAACCATTGTTTAGGATCTAAGTCTAGTAGCGTTTCCTTTGACAAATATTGCCCTGAGACCAGTTCAGCGTCGTGATAGATATTTTTCTTATGTCTGGTTCCCAGTAAATATGCTAGTTCGGACTGCTCATTTACAGATAACGTTCCAATAAGAAGTTCATGAAACGTCGTTCTCTCTTTTGGGGACATGTTTTTAAACATCTCGATTACGTCATTTGCCGATGTATTTCCGATATTACATGTTTCATCAATGGACTTCTGATATATCTCGCCTTCCATCTGGTTTTCGTCTTCTATCTCCGTGATCTGTGATAAATCCATGAAATTGACAGCAGTGGCAGTTTGTTGTTCTACATGCCGCGAAGAAGGTTCTGGGAAATATTTATTCAATGACGATTTTTTCGTACCTGTAGCTTTATGCTTTCTTTTCTTCGCTGGATTGCATACATTACAAATTTCTGTGTGAGGTGTAAAAATTGCTGGAATTACAGCTGTTTGAAAGGGTCTTTCCTCCTCTTTAGCTTTTGCAAAGCGTTGCAACATTTTCTCGTGTGTCCTACACAATGCAGAAGGATGAATATGGGGATCATCTAATTCTGTGTTTATGTTGAATAGTTCCTGTAGCTCGGTCCTAAAAGATAACTTGCTTTTCGAGCCATGTTGAAGCTCATTTGTGCCACACAATCTACACATTTTGAGAAGCTGTAGATCATGTTTTACAGGACAATTCGATATTTTGCTGAAAAGGAAGAAAACCCATACTACTTTTTTGAATAAATACGTCTAGTATAAGGTAAAGTTTTCTACAGTTGTTAGGTTTTTTCAATATATATGATACAGAGAACGAAAATGTAGATTTGCTGTATTTGTGTTGCGTATAGATACTTTCTCTTGAGCATTGGTGAAATAATAACTTTTAATTTGTTTATAAACGTCGGCCCGGCTTCTTATGGTTTAACAGATTGAATTGTCCATCGACACAAAATTCGAATTCAATTATACATTTTGAAATAAGCCTTATCTAAATTAAATTAATACTAAATAGCTACCGATCTGAAATATCAAAATGAAAAACGGCAATCAGAGATCACACATCCTCCCGTTTCCTCTGCAATCTATAATCCACATATCAGGGATCTTAAGCTCAGATGACTTTTATAAAGTTACTAATCTGCTCCATTTTTTTAAGTTTCCATTTTTAATAGTGTAAGAAAAGCTCTTGGATAATCTTTTTTTTTTTATTTTGTCGAATCCCCCCCTACGACCACCAGGGTGGTTCTAAAATTCTGTAAGTACTGGCTGTGTTGTCATATACCATATTAGCCACGATACAAGATTCAGCTTCCTACACAAAATAGTCTTCAAGGTTTCATCATTTACTGAATATCACAAAATTTTTACATGTATTTTGTCCTGAGGGCGACATAAAAATCTTCAGCCAGACAACTTTTACAGTGTTATTCTTATCGTAACTTTCAGGAGTATAAGAGGCGTTCTTGGACAATTGATTTTTTTTATTTCTTTACCTCCATAGGCCATGTCTCCAGGGGTAGTATAAAATTTCCGACACCACTGGCTTTGTTGTCATATATCATATGTGGACTGATGCAATTTTCAGCTTCCTAAACAAAATACTGTTTAGATTTCAACATTTTCTGGATATCACGAGATCATTATTTTGCTGAGGGAGGATATAAGAAATCTGAAACCTTCGGCATAGGCAACTTTTATAGTGCTACTCGTATCGTAACTTTCAAGTTTCTATTTGTCTATTTTTTGGTCCATCCATAGGCCCCGCCCCAAGGGTTGATATGAAAATTCCGAAACCACTGGCTATGTTATCATATATCTTACAGGTCACAATACAAGTTTCAGCTACACAAAATAGTCTTCAAGATTTCACAATTTACTGGATATCATAAAATTCCGACACAACAGGTAAGTTCGACACCACAGGGTAAGTTGTCCTATATCATATAAGTAGTGATGCGAGTTTCAGCTTCCTACACGAAATATTCAAGATTTAGAGTAAAATTGCTACCCGACTCCACGTGCGTTTTCCCTCTAAGGACCTGACACTCCTCGGTGTTTCTGGCACATTCTGTTTTTAAACAAGGTTTGCCTTCTTCAGAGGTAACCCGTCTTTTAAAATTTGTTTGCAGTTTCTAAGGAGAAAGAATACCTCATGTCATCCTTTTAAGCAATTAACTTTTAATTGCAAGAGCAATACATGTTGGGAATGTGCAATATTACTTAATTGGCCTTTTAGACCACGACCCGTGAGGTTAAATAAGGTGTGTGTGTGTTTTCTATTTGAATAATTATCAGTAATATAGAAGTTCACATCAGTAATATACATTTTAATTATTTATTTATTTCATTTTTTATTTTTTTTATTTATTTTGATTATTATTATTAATATTATTATTGATTATTATGTTTTTATTTCTTACTGAATTCTTCTTTTAAGAATTTATTACGGTTTTAAAATAGCTGCTTACTTCAGTGGAAATTAATTGGTTGTCCGTAGATCATTAAGGTTTCTGTATTGACTATTATTCCCTTGGGTTAAATTACTTCGGCGTATTCGTGTAGTACAATAATGAATTTTCATTCAACAATACACTGTACAAACAAATATTCGTCTGTGCTATGGGTTCTGTCCGTAGTCCATAGGTTTGCGATTTAAGAATGTATGAAATTATGCAAAATATCATAAAACATACAAGAAGAAGGACAAAATTACTATCCATCGTCGCTTTAGGGATGACGGTTTTATGGTGTTCAATTTTTCTACAGAGGAAAAATATAGCTAATAACGAACATAAATATCTAAAGTTTACATTCAGTGTTGCAAATGATGAAGCTGTCTTTTTGGATACTAAAATAATAACTATAATTGGACGTCGTGACACAGGATCTGTATTTTAATCAATAGATGACATTTATTTAGGTTATGGCCATATATCGATACTTCGTCAATTGTTTATACCGGGTTTCGTGAGGAAGGAAAGCTTGGATAACTCCAGGTTAACCGGTCAAACACCTTGGTTTGATATTTGGACCCTTATCATATGAAACTGGGTGAACAGCGCTCGAACCCAATAAAGTGTTTGGCTAATGGATATGAATTATTGACCTTAACCACTCGGCCATGTAGGTGCATTTTATATACTTTTCATCAAAGATTCTTCAGCTTTTCACATCATCATAGATCGAAATTAGATGACTTTGCTGCTTTAAAACTCACTATTTTCTATGGTGAATACATTTTGCTACGAAGCTTAAGCCAAAACTTCGCAAAACCTTTTCGACCGGCGTAATCATTTTGCAATTTACGGCAAAAGGTTTTCCAAATACTGGAGAGATTTTGCTTTATATCGCAATAATTTCGCCTAACATTGCAAAATATTTACAGTACTTTCAACTAATTCGAAAATATTTTGCATTACTTGTTTGTGCCAAAAGTTTTGCGTTATTTCACAAAATTCTATGTATCTATCCAGACACCGCTACATTACATGTGTTTGCCAAAAGTTTTGCGTCATTTCACAAAATTCTATATATCTATCCAGACACCGCGACATTAAGCTTTGTAAAACGTATTTTGGTACATGTATTGTTTATTTAAACCCCAAAAATTTCTGAATATAGCGCAATATTTATATACGCAGAATTTTGCGTTTTAATTCCATGCAGATCGCTATTATACGGTTCGGTACATTTTCGTTTCGAGAAATCAATTTTCAAGTGTAACACCTTCGAAACTTATCTGATTGTTGTATAGCATCATATTGCTTTACCAGAGATGATCTCAGGTCAACATGCCATGTTTACGATAGGATGACGATCTTACCATAAATATTCATTTTCAAGTGCTTATCGCCTTGCATACATAATAGCGTTGTAATGGGGACGACCATTTGATTTTCTTTGGAGGGGGGGTGGTGTGCTTGAAGATTTTTAAATAAATATTTTGATCCTGATTTTCATGAAAATAAATAATGTGATCCTCGCACTGAAGGAAAAAATAATTCATTGGCCTCAATTTCCCTCCATCCTCACTCAGAGCATGCCTTACATGGAAATAAATAATTTTTCTTTGGTTTCGTCGAAAAAAATTAATTTAACGACGAAACAGTTCAAAATAAATAATTTTATCCACAAAAATCTTCAAATGCCCCCTCCTGAAAATCAAATGGTTGTCCCCTTATATATGATCAGGAGAACATTTCTTCATCTTCAACTTTGTAATAACTAGGGACGCAATAAAAATTTCCAGTCACTACTTTTCATAGTATGGCGACTGATTTTATTCATCTAGTATACAATATGAACAAAGAGAAGGTACCATTTCAACGTACAGTATCCCGATTTTCTTAATGGATCTAACAAATGTAGAAATGGATTTACAATTTATCGACCCATGGAAAGACAGGTTGGTCAAAGAAATGAGAAAATTCCAATATCCTTAGTTCAAAAAGTTTGTTCGACTTGTCGTACGTGTTTTACTATCTTCCCAATTTTGTATATGAAAGATACCCATGTATGTTTAAGTGTACTAAAATCTTCATGGAAATTAACTGATTATCTATATATATGTAGTTGACTAGTTGTGTGTCGAAGTAACGGTTTCCTCCACCAACAAAAAACGGTCACAATACAGCTAAAAATTACTAAAAGGTAACGGTAAGTCTTGATCAATTGTGCATATAGAAAGTTAACGAATTTTTGCTTGACTTCGAATATGAAATAGAATTCTCAATTTGGATTTTTCAACTTGGATCGAATAAACAATTTCTGGAAAGAAACATACTAAGTAAATTTGCAAACCCGTTTCCAATTAATTCCCATTACGCCATATAAAATTAATTTTTTTAGATTCTCATCCCCTCCCTTCTCCCTTTTTTTTTTTGCTTCAGTTTCATATTATATTTTACATTTATAAATATTTCTTTAAAATTCCTAGGAATATAATTAAATTTAATTTAAATAAATAAAATAAATAAATAAAATAGAATAGAATAAAATAAAATAAAATATTGCTTCCCTCCCCATATTTTGAGGAAGGAGATGAGAATCTGAAGATTAATTTTATGAGGACTTATAAGAATAAAAAGATATTTTCTTACCTCGCACTCGTGTATTCTTCTTCTTCATTTTCACCAATACTGTCGTTCATTTCTGTTTCTTCCATGTCCGTTTTCTCAACACAAATGAATGAAAAAAGTTCTATGAAGAAAAATCGGGAAAACACTTTTCGACGCAAAAGATTCTGTTTATAAACTCAACGTTT
The DNA here is from genome assembly GCA_028566555.1 of Lithophaga nigra. Taxonomy (NCBI): domain Eukaryota; kingdom Metazoa; phylum Mollusca; class Bivalvia; order Mytilida; family Mytilidae; genus Lithophaga; species Lithophaga nigra. The sequence goes on along the minus strand of JAOXYJ010747078.1, from coordinate 1,529 downwards.
ATTGAAAAGATGGGTAACTCCCATCGACGACTGCGCAGGAAACTTGCGCATGGCCAAATATACGATCAATGATAATGAATAGATTATATCGACAACTATTGAAGTTTATCCTCAGCAACAAGATTAAGTATAGTTGCACACCAGCATTTGAGTAGGGGTTAGTGAAATAATATCTCTCATTCTCATTCTGGGGTATTTCAGATTAGGTTCTGTGAAGATGAAAACCTTACTGTAATCAAAAGAAGTTTCGCATTTTTTATTTTCTTAGGTACATGTGTGCGAGAAATTAATGGATGCATAACCAATAATAAACGTTAAAGGGGGGAATTCTATCTTTTGTAACAGTTTTTTTTAGTATACAACAAATCTAGGAATCCGGCTTTCGAACTTGAAACCGACTCCTACCCCTTGTCCAGTAAATCCAGCATGAATATCTACATCAGCTTTATTCCGTCACATGCGCTAGAATTTACTGTAACATACTATCTAGACATAAATATTTAAAAGGTGATACATAAAAACCCCAAATGTATGCTTTCAGCTCACCTGAAGCCTTATTGGATCTTCTTCATAGAGGCGAACCAAAAATGGACCATAATAATAATAATAATAGTAATAATCACAACATTGGACAACACGAACCCCACTTAAAACCGGGGGTAAACTATACTGGTGGCACACATCTAGTTATCCAAGGTAAAATAAAATATAAAATCTGAAACAGGCATGAAACAGCGATAGGATGCATCACAGACAAGAGAACCGTATTCATATGTAACTCGGAAATACAATAACTTTCAACCAATTCGTGGCGTTCGTGAAACTTTTAACTTCAGAGCCTCACACCGGGCATGTGACGCATCTTTGGTTAAGTTCCTTTCGAATCATGAAAGATGATATGTCCTATTTTTCAATTTCTGTTTACAATTATCATTCATTCCTGCGTCTGTTGTCTATTTTTACAAACATGAATCTCAGTTTATGTTCATTTCTTAGGTTTTGATTTCCTTACTGAAATCTAAGATTTTCGAATCCCAGCGCTTTAAACCAGTAAGCATAGACCACTCAAATCTTCATACTGAATTTCTGCTTCACACAAAATAGTTATTACTGTTTCTTATTATGACATAATGTGAATAAATTTTTCCCCATAGGCCTCACTATATATTCTCCCTATGCAAAGTTTAAGCCGCCCCTACAAAGATTTGTCTTGAATGCAATCGAAAAAGACACAGCGGATTCACTGAATGATCGTTTTACGCCACGTTCAACAATTTTTCAGCTATCTTGTGGGGTCCAGTTTTTATTGGAGGAGGGTAAGAACCTTCGACAAAAAAACTGGCAATATGGTCAATTAAGGTTGGAGTCGAGCACATCTCGCCACGACGAAGGCTCGAACTTACAATCCCCAGTGTTGACACGCCGGTGATCAATAGTAGATCTACGTAGATCTTGAGTAAGAAGACAATGAATAATCACTTGGTTTCCAAGTCTGTGAAAGAGTTGAGGAGTATCGCCCGGGAGAACAG
>JAOXYJ010745970.1:0-13762 GCA_028566555.1 Lithophaga nigra | reverse complement strand
GGTCGGACTGTAGAAGCACAACATAAATCCCTTTAAAATTATTTAAGAATAATAAATTTAATTTATTTGACGCTGTGTTACATGTACTTTCTCCGTTTTATTTTGAAACAGTTTTTCGTATATCCCATGCAGAAGCTCTCTAATACAATGTCGAATTTTGTTCTTTTTATCGACATATTTTATGGTCTTCAGGTTTACTGCTTATCAATTGTCAAGAAAATAAGCTTTAAAGAACAATTCTTACTTTGCACAAATTCTTTAAAACATTTATGGAGATTATTATTTACAACCTATGGCAAGCCACACACGATTATCAGAATCGTCTGTAGTATTTTGTGGCCAATTCAAATTAAATAAGCCTGAAACTTTCAAATAATTTTGTATAACCGGAAGTCAAGAGGATTATTGAGCTACTAAAGAATGTGCGTTACTAAAACTTCATGCATACATAATTTTGGCACCTAATAAAATATGATATTTCAACTGAATATTAAATTCCTGAAATCAGTAATAGATCCAAAGCAACTGTTACTTGTTTTTACATAAAAATTCACACAAGACATTGACGTTTGCACTGAAACTAGAAATCTAATATGTGGCTTCAGTCAAATTACGTCCACGTGAAAAAAATGCTTCGACATCGAAATCTTTATGATATTTTTTCTAGTGAAAACTAAGTTTCCTTGTTTTTGTTATAACCATATTCTTTGCGTGGCAGCGAAGATGTAAAGGGGTCGCATAGTTATATAGGTCAGGAGACTGATGTTCGGAAAAGATAGGAATATGTGTACGTCAATTGGATTATATTTATCGTGAAATTCAGAATAATGTAGATATTGTCTGTATTTTTACTCGACGTGAATGTTCTGCGTGACAATTAAGCAAATATGGCTGGATTTACTGTGCAGATATTACTGATTTTGCACAATCAGCCTGTGTGGTCTGCTATTAGTAATATTACTTAAAGTGAAAAGTTTTTCAGGAACCCTATATTTATTATCGTCATAGGCATCCTTCGCAAAATCCATTACAGGTTAGGTGAGTTTGGTTTTGCTGCTAGTATTATTGCCGTTTTCCTTTGTAATTCTAGCAAAAAGTTATACAAGACTAGGTATCTTAATGTAAATACAAGACTAGGTATCTTAATGTAAGCCTTGTCCATCATCACCTGGCGTCCTTCGTCCGTCGTCGTTAACATTTCATATTTTAATTTTCTCCTCTGAAACTGCTGAGCTACTTCGAAACATACTTTGCATGAATAATGTACAAGGTTTCCTTATTTCGTACCGATTGGTCTATTAGTATTGCCGCCAGAGACCATTCAGTTTCTAATTATCCGATTTTCAAACATTTTTTCTCTGAAAGTACAAGTCAAATGTTTTTAGATTTTATAGGAATTGAGACTGGATGATTTTCGACAACGATTTCTCAGTTTGTACTGATCAAGTGGCAAATATGGTGGTTATGGCGGTGTAATATTTTACATTGAACAGTATTGGAAAATTATATATTAATCCTCTCTGGCCACAGGGCCAATTCCAACCAAACTTTGTGTGAATGATATTTGGTAGGTCATCTACAAGGTTTCCTCATTTTGTGCCTCCAGAGGCAATTCTTGTTTTTGACTGACCGATTTACATAAACTTTCTCTTCTAAAACTACCGGACCAAATATTTTGAAGCTTAAGAGGAATAGTAATTGGGTGGTTCTCTACAAGGGTACCACATTTCATTCTTATCAGGTGGCAAACATGGCGGCAAATATTTTTACTTTGAACTCTTTTGAATCTTCTCCTCAGAAATTGCTGGGCCAAGTCCAACCAAACTTTACCCGATTAATATACGGAAAGTCTTCTACAACGTTGCCTTATTTTGTACCGATTGGTCAACCAATATGGCTGCCATGTACAATTTTTTTCTGATTGGCCGATTTTTAAACAATTTTCTCTGAAGTACTGAAATGTAGATTTAATGATTTGAATTGTTGGATTATGATTTTTTCATATAAGACATAAATATGTAGTTTTTAATCTCAACATTGACTATTTAGACCTTCAAAAATTGGCACTTGTCAGTCACATCAGCTATACCTCAAACATTTGGTTTGATGGTATAATTTGTCGTTGGAATATAGGACGTTGTTTTTCGTCTATAAACACGTTGTTCAACCTTTCAAAATTAATACAATGACCCCTGGCAGGTAATAATGGCTGCGATTGATAATGGAGATTCTTATCCTCACCGTTTCAGAAAAAAAGAGCCAGAAAGGACCCAAAATAGGATTCTGTAACTTGGTGTGGACCATTTATATTTCATCTAATTTGATGAAGGTGTGTTTTTAAATTGCATTCTTTATGAAAATGCCTTCCTGAAGTATTAAAACAGATTTTATAGCTTGTACGTTTTTCGTAATCTTAGATCCTTTCCGAAAACGTTATTGTTCTAGTCGGAGGATCATTTTGAAATTTAAACACAAAATAAACGTTGCGATTGATAACGGAAATTCTGAATTATGGTGTCATAGATAAGGGTAGAAAGAAGAGCCAAAATGAAATTTGTTGTTTATTATACATTTCATCCGATTGTGATGCATTTTGTCCACTGCAACCCTTAAAAAATGCCATCTTGAGGTACCCGTACATATTTTTTGTTGCTGATAACATATAAAAAATATGATATATCGATAGGATTATTCCATTTCGTCTGAACGTAAGTTGGTTTTCAGAATGATAGTTTTTTCTCTTGTCGAAATTATGACACGATTTCAAACTGAAAATAAAGTAGGATTGATGGTATGAAATTTCGGCCCTTACCATTTCAGAAAACGGAATATTGCATGCAACCAATATAATTTAAGACTTATCTCTTGTATTTCATATGTTGATTTGTTAGTAGCTAATTTCTACAAGATTGATTACCCGTACGTAACCTATTTATGCAAGTTTAAATAACATCATTGGTCCCAGTGAATTTATTACGGAGATGTTCAATTTACATGAAAATCGGTTATCCGTACTCGTTTAATAATAATAATACTTTATTCAGAAGCAATACAGCTTATAGAAATACATAAATACTACATTGTTCAATGCAAGCATCAATGAAAATACATTACAGCACAAATAAGTATGATAACAGCAGAGCATGATATCTATATAACTACAATTGGACAATTACAATGAGTTACGAATTAAGTCAGCAGAAAACAAATATTTACCAAGATTGTTAAGTTCTTTGATATTGCGTACAGATAGTAGTTGTACAAGTTTAAAACATGACGGCCTTTGCCAATAATATTTCTTTATATATTTTCTCCGTAAATCAGCATATTTTTCGCACTCCAAGATAAAATGATATTCATCTTCGATGACATTTAAATTACACTTACTACATACTCTTTCATGTCTATTCAAATTATAAAACCTCCCAGTTTCTATACTGAGATTGTGTGCAGAAATACGAAATTGACAAATATATGGTTTATAAATATAATTAACGGGACGATCAAGATAAAACTGTAAGGCATTACTATCATAAATATATCGATATAAATGACATTTTGGAGACTCATTAAAAAATGTATACATTTCACTTATAAAATTATCCTTCACTCTTTGCTTAAATTCACACATAAACAACTCTATGTTATTAACATACTGACATAACCAGACATTGTGAAAACCATATCTGAACAAAATGTCTCGTACTTTACATGCCCAATTTAATTTATCATTGGGTTTTGTCACAGAACTTTCAAACATATCTTCGTACAAACACTTTAATATACAGTTGTCAGTGTAAAGCAATTTAAACCAATATCTAAGTATTCTACAATAACGTTCAATATACATAGGGAATCTCCCTAACTCAGAATACACCATAAAATTCACCGCAGTTTTACGTACTTTCAAAATGCGTTTTAAAAAACTTATGTGAACCTTTTCAATATCATCAGCTTTATGATGTCCCCATACTTCGCATCCATAATTCAAAATACTCGATACATATGTATCAAAAAGTGATAAAAAAGTTTCACAGTTAAAATATTCATCATTAATTTTACTACATAGTGAAAAGACAGCTTTTCTACCTTGGCTTGATAACATTTTCTGTGTGTGGACAAAATTTCCAGTATAATAAAAAAGTATTCCAAGATACATAAATTCATTACATACATCAAGTTTTTCACCATTTAAATACCACTTCTCTTCAGCCCTCACAGTTCCTCTATTTCTAAATATAACAATCTTTGTTTTTAACAAATTGATATGTAAACCATATTCATTAGAACAAATATTTACAGAATTAATCATTTTCTGCAGTTCATCTACATTTTCACTAAACAATACTGTGTCATCAGCATACATAAGTAAAAATAGGTTCAACGATTTTAATTCATATGACTGACAGCCGTTATTTATCAATTCTATCTCCATATCATTTACGTAAAAAGAGTATAACATAGGCGACAATGACTCACCTTGCATTAGACCAATATTACTATTAAAAAAATTGGAATTTTTTCCATCTACCTTCACACAACTCTTAAGTTTTGAATACATGGATTTTAACACATTAAGAAGTTTACCAGTCACACCACATCTTACTAATCTTAACCATAATTTTAAATGGCAAACACTGTCAAAAGCCTTAACATAATCGATAAAGCAGCAATACAAACGTTTACCCTTTCTCAGAGATTTTGATACTAAGGAATGAAGGCTGAAGATGGCGTCCGTAGTTCCATATCCAGGTCGGAAACCGAATTGCGCATCTGTAAGGATCGAATTATTTTCACTCCACTTGGTTAGTCTGGTATTCAATAAAGACGTGAACAGTTTACCCACATGTGACACTAGTGAAATACCGCGATAGTTTCCTGGGTCATTAGGATTTCCTTTCTTGAAAACTGGTATTATTATACTTCTCACCCAGATTTCCGGAAAATTACCAGTATTCAAAATATTATTAAACAACTTACACAAGACAGGTTTAATAAGGTCTCTAGACGTTAATATATATTCGTTCATTATATTGTCAAAGCCAATAGCTTTGTCCCGCTTTAACTTTGAAATGCACAGATTAAGTTCATTTTCATCAAACGGACGATCTAATTCGTCGAATACAGTTCCCGGTGTATCGTGGTTTACATCACCAATATTGTCTTTTGACGTTAAGTTTTTGAAATGTTCTTCAAACTTTTCCAGTGTAATATTATGCACAACAGGTTTCTTTCGTTTTTTAAATTTCCGATAAAAACGCTTCGGGTTCGTTTTCCTTAAATTCGATAGCATGTTTCCCCGTTGATTTTTATAACGTCTTTTAAGTCTATTTTCCAGAATTTTGTACCTCTGTTTAGCTAAGTTCAGGCTAAGTCTATTTTCGTTCGATCTATATTTATTAAAACTATCAAGCGCTAATTGATATTGTTTATACAAAGTTTTACATTCCTCAGAGAACCAAGGTTTATCAAATTTATGAGTAAACGTGTTAACTTCTGGAGCACAAACTTCACAGTGTTCCTTATATATCGCCTCAGACTTCGTATACTGTTCAAATATTTCTGTTAAAACTGTATTTAAATTGTCTACACAACTGTCAATATCTCTATTTTCATCAATATGTAATAGTAAATCTTCGAACTTCTGTGTATTCATCAACATCTGGTTTCTGACGTCATCTTCAATACCCTCATTCCATACAAATTTATTACACCTATAATTACTACAATTACACTGATCTATGACCCTAGTATTTCCCTTAAGGTAAAATTCAACCGATAAAGGTGCGTGACAAGAAAAGGTATTAAACGGTTCAATACAAAATGATTTAATGTCATTAAACATTCTATCTTTTGAAAACAACAAATAATCAATAACACTACTACCGTTTTTATTGTTAAAAGTAATTCTGTTACTGTCTGTTCCCATTCTACCGTTACATATGCGCAACCCAGTACTTTTACATAATTGTAAAATTCGCCGTCCAAAGCTGTTCGGTGGGTTAGTATCTTCGGAAAGTCTTTCCGGCATGTTATTATCTGTGGTATATTCAATAAATGATATATTGTCTTGTAATTGTCTATCTAATATGTCATCGGGAATATAGTCTGTCTCTCGTCCGACTCGTCCATTTAAGTCCCCTATAACCGCTACAGTTCCAAGTGTACTGAAAATTTCAATTTGTTCTTGGAGAATATCAAAGACATCACAATCATATTTACGGTAAAAAATATTTTTGTCTGGTGGTATATATATAGCACACATATATAAATCTACAGAATTTGGCATAATACTTTTATCAATTTTTACCCATATCATACAATCTACACAACATTTTACTATTTCAATGTATGGTACTAACCACTTCCTATAAAATAAAACAACTCCACCTCCATTACACTTTTCTCTGAAAACATATTTTTTCTCATAACCAGGTAAATCGAAATCTGTAGGACATTTTACCCAGCACTCATTTAAGCATAACACATCATATTTAGTTACTAACCCCAGAAAAACTTTATCTGACAATTTACGCACTAATCCCTTTGATATATTCCAAGAACAGACTTTTAAAATATCGTTTTGAATATGAATATCACTCTCCGCTGACTCCTAATCCTTCCATAACTCGCCATTCACATACAATTTGTCTCCCACTAAATGCGCTTTTTTATCCTTCTTTCTTTCCTTTAACATAATAGGTATCAACTTTTTACGCCTTGCTAACACTTCCTGTGAATAATGTGGGCTAATTCCAAATTTGCTGCCCTTCAAACGATTTGAAACACTTCGTACCATTTCACGATCCCCGAGATTACCGAATTTCACTACTATAGGTCTCGGTTTTGAGACATCTGTTTTCCTCTTACCGAGTCGAAATGCCTTTTCTATTTTAATGTTAGTTTTTGCATTTTCAATTTTAAGCTGATTTTCACAGAAATCCAAGATTTTATCAACACAATTTTCTGTTTCTTTTTTCTCTCCCGTTGCACTCCCCGTTAAACCCGTTGCACCCCCCGTTGTTCCCGTTGCACCCCCCTCTACCGTATCCTGTCCTTCTATAGCTTCTTCGACATGTTCAACTTGCTCGTCCAGTGCGAAAAATAGCAAATTCTGTCTAAGATTTTGAGCTTCAATATCAATAAGTCTCTCGCGGACATCTTCAGTAACATTTTTATTTGTTTCAATCCCACTGCTAATTGCATCAACTTTAATTTTTAACGATTTATGTTCATCATGCACATCAGACAGAAATTGCGCACTTTTTTCCAGGTTACTAATACGTGTTTTACATTCTGTTATATCTGTGTCAACTACGCTATAGTTTTTTTCAATTGTCTCTAACCTCGAACCTATTTGATCAAGCACAGAAAGTTTTGTTTCAACATTAGCCATACGTTTACAAAGTTCTTTTAGCCATGTTTCTATTCCGGGTGAATTTGGGGGTGGTTGTAAGGGGTGCATTGGCGTGACCGGGGGTGGTGGATATGATTGAAATTGTTGCGGTTGGTAGCCCACGGGCGAACTAGTCATGGGGCCGGTGTATTGCAGACCTGATATATTAGGATTGTTCATCATTGTATTATAACCGTAAATACTTGAGTTGTTTTCACTATCACATTTAAATGGGCTCAACTCTACCTTGTTACTCTGTGTACATACTCTTTTGTCCAGAATATTTGATTGATCGGTCGATGAGGAATCAGTTGTTGGTATTTTTGCGGATCGTTGAGGATGTTTCCGTTTGCGTCTAGGCATTACAAATGTTTATAGCACAAGTAAATCCATTTTTAATCCTAACAAACATGTTGATACACGAATTTATATTATTATTTTTTGGCTCTTGAAATTTTCACTGCCATTTTCACTGACGCATGCGCACAAGAAAATTAGTGGACAGACTTACCTTTATCCTGACCCCCCTATTAAAAGGAAAAGTTTAGGAATCAATGCCCATTAATTAACATGGAAAAATTTTTTAAATTGAATATTTTAATATTGAAAACAGTTCGGGAAAAATTGAAATGGCATCAGAAGTGTATAGTCCTTGTAAAAACTCTGTCAAACTACTGAAGTTTTCGATGGAGTAATAAATGCGCATGACCATCAAATCCATTATTTAAAGGAACTGAAACAGAGTTGAACACTTTGTCGAGCAAACTTCAAAGTATGATAACTGTTTTTTTTCTCTTTATTATGGCCATATGTTTACGAAACTGACCATTTTAGTTTCCGTCGAATTATATTTCACCACCCCCAAAACATTTTGGTGACCACCTGGGGTGGGGGGACACGGGCCCCCTGTGCCCCCGGTAAATCCGCCACTGTTCATCGCAACTTCTGTTTCCTGCTTCCATGATGGAATTATATACACTGCAGTTCTCATGGCGATAAAATTTATACTTGGGAACTATTCTTCTCACTATTCTAACAGATCAAGCGTGAACTTTCCAAATGTTCACCGGAGGGATTCGTCGAAATTATTAATACATGTACTAAGGGTCGAGGGAATTCTTATTTGCTGATTTCCTTAAGCCCTACACCTGGGAGTAAAATATACAAGAAGAGGTTATTTCGGATTAATGCTATCCATATCGGTTGTTTCATTGATCTTCGCCGACAATTTACAACAATTACGATAATGTATTAATCCTTTTAATAGTGGTCAAGTACCGTAATTCTTCGGCGAAATTGACAGTTTTCAACAAACAGAATTACACAATTTTATGGCTGAATTGTAGGTAAAATACATTCCCCAATTCTTCTACTTTTATATCATTTTTAAAAATATAATTTCAGTGGATTTCATGTAGAGTGGTCGCATATTTGGTGTGTAGTCAGATAAATGGAAAGTTTTAACAGTTTTATTTTGACAATTAAAATCTGATTTAAATATTTTTATATGTGTAGAAAGATAAACGAAAAATCAATGGTACTATTTTATTTTCGTTGTCAACCTTGTACTTGAACATTTAATTTATTAATTTAAATTAAGATTAATTCAAAAATCAATTTAATGAATTACGGTTTACAATTTAATTTTCTACACCGAATTGGGAAACAATCCTGAACGACCGGGAAGAGGTCGCTAAATTGCGTACGTACATTGTATAGTACTACATGAATGATGTTAAGTTACCCGTCCAGACTGGTGTTTAAGGTCCCCGCTGAAACTAATAGACTAATCTATTTGTTCCAGGTAAGGCATGGGTGAACTGACTATATACACATATACCTGAAACTTGAAAACGAAATCGATCAAGAATGAAACACGACTAATAAGAACGACAGTGCTTTGATTTATTCAAATGTAAATGCTACATGTAATATTATTAGCCGATAACCCGTACACATGTAGTTACATGTTATAAGCAGCTAGTTTGAAGATGAAATTTTATTACAAGTACTTAATTTCGATAAAATACTCTGACATTTTCATTCATACATGTAATTAACCTTTTTACTGCTGAGGCGTTGTGTTTTATATTTGATAAAATTAACATTAACAAATGATCAACATGTAATACGCAGATATGTACGTCCATGAGGAGTATATAAGTCCCATAATAGTAGCCAGATTATAGATATAAATTATTTATTTTTTACATGATACACCGGTGATTAATTAAAATACTTGTGTTTTGCACTACCGTAAACAGTACCGATATCATAAAGGTTTTAGTGGCACAGTACCCTAAGGAGAAGTAACATTTCGACTTCCTGTCATTTTACTATCTATTAGTAATCTATTACTGGCTCCGAATAGTACGTTATTTCATTAACGGCAAAATTTGCACATGCATTGTGTATTTAAATCGAATAAATAGCTCTGGACAGGCTGAAAAAATTCTCTAATATATGTACATTTATGTCCGCAGATCCGCATCATTCATTAGAAAAAGAAAGTCCAGCATGAAATTTTTTATTGATACACGTATTTAATACGTCGCTAGAGTGATACATTTCTGTTTCTGCTGAATAAGCATGCAATTTATCATGATTTCGTTTTTGTATCAATAAAGATAAATAAAATCTGTAAAATGAGAATACTGTAAATTTGAAGCAGGCCTGGAAAAAGTACAGTTACGAACATCTAAATAAATTACAATTTTCAATCTTTATTTCGCTATACGAAAATCATCGGTAAATTAAACATTCAAAATACTACATGTAACTGAACAACAAAATAAATAAATAATTTCTTTCCGCGTAACTAGTCAATTTATTTATACTATATCAAAGAAAAGATAATAAACAAAATATTTCCCCCCCAAAAGTGCTATCATATACGGGTGGATATACAAATATATATAGCTACGAATATAACTAAATGTCCTTCAATAGATGAATAATTAACGAATAAATAAAAAATAATAGAAATATATAGGAAATTCGAAAATGAGAGAATAAAATAGAACTTTTTGTAAATAAATAGATGAATAAATAATAATAATAATAAAGTAAAGAAATACATGCAGAAATTTGTAATATTTATTTAATATACGATAATGAAATAAATAATACCTTTAAAAATATACACTTAATTTTATTGTATGCAAAACCAATAAAACAGCGACAAGAGCACGCACGATAAGAGCGTTCGTTTTACACGAACGATAAGAGCGTTCGTTTTGGACGAACGATAAGAGCGTGTGTCTATCGTCTATCGTGTGTTCTACGGATGAGTAAACAAGCGTTCGTCTAGCACGCTAAGAGCGTGTGGATCATTAGTTAGACGATATTATCGTGCGTCTAGACGATCATTCGTTCGTATTTCGTTCGTTCGTTTTTCTTTTTTCGTTGGTTCGTCGTTCGTTCGTTTGGGAATCAGGGGGTGTACAATCAACTAAGGATTATATCAAATTTATAATATAAAAGAATCGTCAGTCATGTGGTCTTCAGATTGAGATGGTAATAACAAAAACACTTTCTTCGAACAGTGTAAATGGATAAACTTGTGGTTGAGTAATGTAATTTGGGCTCATCATCACTTTCAGTATTTTTATGCCATTATTGTGAAATTCAAGCTTGGTGTCAGTATATTTGTTCTCCAATATTGTGACAATCAGACTTGCTGGGGAGGAGGAGAAGCCGAACTGCCATCAGGCTTATGTGTACGAAAATTGTTGTGCAAAAAGATGGAGATGGGATTCAAATCCACGACAGAGATGAAAGCTCGGTTCTTAAGAGTCAGATAACCTAAAATTTAAGGGCATTTAAGGACATTTAGTCTATCTCCGAAAATCAGAAAACATAATATACGTTACACACATATTGTACAAAATTACGAAGGAGCATCTTCAACACCATATGATTTTATTTCTGTTTTAGTATGCTTTTTAACTTTTCACGACCATCCATCCATTTCACAACAACAACCATAAAGTATATATCTAATTATCGAGTTCTCTTTGCCAGCAGCTTCCAAGCTGGATAAACAAATGATTTCTGCAAATTAAGGTCCTTTTTACCAACATTCTATAGAAATTAACTCTTTTTTGGTTGTAACCGTGGAGGAACGTCATATGGACATGCTTTTTATAATAGAAGATAGCGCCATAAGGGGTCTTATTGACTTTTAAATGCATAAATTTACCTAAAACGACGGGCGCTGGTTCGGAAGGATTTCAAACCGCAACCGACTCTAGTGCAACAGAAATTGAATTAACATTAAAAATATGTTTTAACTTTTCACAGTTGCAAACCGTTTACATCAATATGTTTTGGCTGCAAGGCGATGGTAATTTAATGGGACTATCGACTTTAAAATATATAAATGGAACTTCACCTACGTTTAGTGGTTGAAAAGAGATTTTAAAACGCAATCTAAGATGAACCTTAGTGCTACAGAATTTACAAAATATTTTATTAAAATACATGAATCCTTATTTGTGCAAAGCATGAAGTTAATAAAAAGGTTATGGAAACAAGGCTTTCAGGTTGTCACCGTGGCATAATGTTTACACCATGATCGATCTTTTTCATGTGAAGCTATCTGATTGTGTATTTACGTTTGTAGGGTTTTAAATTACCCCTGTCATGTCCGAACAAAAAGGTTTTGCGTTTTTTTAAGAATGTCTAGTGGATGATTTCGTGTAATTTTCTATCTTTTTATTCATTATTTGTGCTTCTAGGTTCAGTATATATTTTTTGCGAGATAAAACCTTGAGTTTATGGTGATTGTAAAATACTCTTTTTCCCTAAATTCCATTACGTAAACATTTGATTGCCTTCAATGGATTAGAAATGTTCCATCCTTTGTACCTGATATCATTTTTTTCACAGCATTTAGTAAGTTAGAAATAAAATTAACAGTAAAAATTATATAGGCATTCTTCATTCTCTTTTCTTTTTATTTTATAAAATATATTTCGCTTTGCAAGTAAATATGCTAAGTTAGTAATAAATTATACCAAAACGTTTTGTGATGTCTCTTACATGTATATATTAAATGAATCTGCATCATTCAATCAAATTATTCTTTAATAAGTCTTGTATTTTAATACACAGGTGACATCGTATATTTTGACAAACCATTAATCATTCTCTTTCGTAACAATAATTGAAATGCAGTAATATTTAAAAAAATATAAAGAAGTAGTGTCACGAACGGCACATTTCGGTCCTAAACATCAAAGTATCTAATATCATAACGTGGTAAATGTTTTTCACCTATAAGAGACATCAGCCTACAGCAATTAATAAAAATAATGAGAATATTTTTTACTTGCAATAGTAGAATGAACTTAAAAAATAAGATCAAATTACAATTTTACCCTAAACAGGCAATTCGCGAGCATTTTTTAAGGCTGCTTTCTGCTGAAAAACATTGGCCACTCTTCGACCAGAAATATTTTAGGATCAAAAGATACATATCTATGAGACAAATATTTTTAAACAAGAATAATTTTGGTCAAGAAATGCGGCCAACGTTTTCTCGAACAAAAACTGCATGAAACATGCGAAAATGTGAAAAACGCAGATTTTCCCTCAGTTACACAGGATTGTGACGTCATTATGACGTCGCAGTAAAATCAAGTGTCCAAAATTAGCTTTTGAATTTAATGTCATCTAAAATTAATATTTTAGGGCCGTTTAAAACCCTTTGTAAACCTACTCTTTTAATTTGGAGATTCTGTAGTAAGAAATGGACCCTATGAGTCTATAAAAATGACATTAGTTTTATATAGGCTTCATGAAAATTAATCTTTATGTGAACTATAAAATGATATAAATATCAAAATATTTGCTGTAAAGAATTGTAATAAACCTTTTTAATACTACAGATATTAAATACTAAATGGCTTTTACGCCTTTAAAACTAAAATTTAAAGTGGAAGACTAGGTGAGAATATGTTAAGATGTCATATTGCATTATGTTAAATTACTACACAAAATCCTGCAATAAAGGCAAATGATCATGTAATGACTTAAGTGACCTCTTATAATATAAATAAATATAATTTCTTTAATTTAAACAATTTCTGTTAAGTAGCGGTTTTAAGTCACAAGAACTGCAAAACATTACTGGAACGATTGATTGGTTGTTGTTTGTTTAACATCCAGCGGCAAATTTTTCATGCATATTCAGGACGAGGTAATTTAACGATCATACGATGTACGCACGTTGTAGGCAAGCTAAATACCATGTACAAACGCTTGACGGACGATGTACCATTTACCAAAAAGTACAAGGAAGCGTAGTATACCGAAATTCCAGATTCATAAATCGTTTGGAATACACAATATCGAGAAAATAAT
>JAOXYJ010743755.1:0-13772 GCA_028566555.1 Lithophaga nigra | reverse complement strand
ATCGTTCTGATCCTCTTCCTCAGGGTTCTGGTGGGGACGCCCCACTGGAGCCATCGCCGCCAGGCTGCTGCAAGAGGTACCCCTCTCCAAGGGGTGTTCAGGGCAGTGGCATCCCTCCGAATAGACAAGATCGATCTCTCCAAGCAGAAATGACTATGGAAAACCGTTAGAGAAAGCCAAATTATTTTTAGACTGCGGAAGGTTGAACAAAATAAAGGGGAGGAGCCCGTTATAGGCACTCTCAATACTCAGAATGTGAAGTCAAACACTGAATACATAGAATCGCTATTAAAAACAGTAAGTATCCTATGCCTACACGAACATTGGCTTTTCAGTGCAGAGAGAAATATTCTAGCTGACATCACAAGGAAATAGTGTATGCAGCAAAAAGTGTGGATGATGATAATGACCCAGACTTCAACATATCTATGAGAAGAGGTTATGGAGGTATTGCAATAATTTGGAATAAAGACATAGATGAAAATATAAAGGTAATACCAGATGGAGGAAATAGAATACAAGCAATACATATACAGCAAGCACAGCAACCAATGTGCTTAATTAATGTTTATATGCCATCAGATAGCAAGAACTCAGATATGGAATATAAAGATATTCTCGCACAGTTGGATGAAATCAGAATAAAGTTTGAGGATACAGATATGAATGGGTCCATACACAGACATACAACACCCCACGATAAGCTATAGAAAGCATACTGTGTAGAAAGAGACATGGAAGCAACAGAGAGATGTCCAGCTAAATCTACTTTCTATCATCATAATGGATTGTCAGAGTGTCAGATCTCCAAGAGAAAAATAGAGAGCTGAAAAGTAAAGTACGATAACTATATGTGATATGAGTCCGGAGAACACATCAGACCATGTCCCTGTATTAATAATGCTGGCCTGTCAACTGAAAAAAAAGCTATGGAATTACCAAATGTTATTACAGCTAAACCAAAATGGAATGATTGCGACCTATCTATATATAAAGAAACAATTAATAATGAGATGAGATTCTTAATGCGTAAATCAAAAGGTGATGTCGAACAGGATGTAAAAAACCTAGAAAATGTTTTACATAAAGCTGAAGAAGCCTCAATGCCAAAATACAGGTCTAAAATGAAATCAAAGCCCAAGGGCAAGGCAATTTGGAATGAACAAATAGGAGATGCATCAAAAAAGGCAAAAAAAAAAAAATGCACACAAAATATGGAAAATGCATGGAGCACCCCAAGATCGAGAGAATGAACTGAAGATGAACATGTTGGCAGCAAAAAAGATACTCCGAAAGGCACAAAGACAGGCTTATGCAGCACAAAGGGACAAAACAGCAGAAAAGATTAAGAGGGCATTAACTTCAGATACTAAACTTTTCTTTAAGCTTGTAAATCAACAAAGAAAAACATCAATAGTAAACACAAAGATACTAAAAATGGATGGTAAAACAGTAGAGGATAGACAGGACATATTAGATATATGGAAGGACTACTTTCAAAAACTTGCAACAACTACCCTAGAGGAAAATTTTGATACAGAAAAGCTGGAAATGATTGAACTACAGAATAATATAATAGAAAAACTAGAAAGAAAAAATGGGAATGGTATAGATCATGTTTCAACGGAAGAGGTTATTAATGCAATTAAGAAGCTAAAATCCGGAAAGGCTCCAGACAAGGATGGAATATCTGCTGAGCACTATAAATTTGCCACAGAAGAACTCACCCCATATAGAGTACATGTCCTAAACAATATCATCACATACTTAGACGTCCCACTATTTCTAAAAGCAGGAATATTAACACCAGTTCTAAAGAAGGACAAAGATAAGACGAATCCAGCCAATTATAGGGGAATAACAGTTACAAAAATTTTTGCTAAAATACTACAGAGTATACTAAAGGACAGGACAGATATCAAAATCAGTGATATACAGAATAGTCTAAAAAGAGGCTTTACTGAAGGCGTTTCTTCCCTTTGTGCAGCTTTCGTTACCTCAGAAGCAATAGAAGAAAGCAAAAGATTAAAAATTATACTAATTCTAGTAACACAAGATGCAAAAAAAAGCCTTTGATAAGTTGAACTACGAGATCTTGTTCAATAAGTTATACTTCTACGGAATCAAAGGAAAACTGTGGATCTTAGAAGAAACCTATATAGAGGAATGAGTATAAAAATCAAATGGGAAGGGCAGTACTCAGTAAAAGTAGAAGTAACACAAGGCATCCAACAAGGAGCAAAGCTATCTACCTCCTTATACAAATGCTACAGCAATGTTATAATGGACAGCATAGTTAAAAGTTGGCCTCGGAGCAAATATAGGGAATATTGCAGTACCAGCGCCAACTTGATGACATCGCAGTTCTTTCCAACTCTATACAAGATACGCAAGAAATTCTGGATATTGTTAATTATCATACAAATAGGGATCTAGTCCAAATCAATCCGGACAAATCTGATGCAAATGTCTACAACAATAAAGGAAAATATGAACCAGATTTGAAGTTCGGAACTAACATCATAAAACAAACAAGTGAGTCTAAACATCTTGGTATAAAAAGAAATAAAAGAAATAAGGTGAATATCCCTGACAGAATAGGGATAGGCAGAGCAACAATTTACAGTCTCTTAGGAGCAGGGGTACATGTGAGGCGTGGATTTTCACCGGTAGTAGCACACAAGCTATGGAGAACGTATGCCATTCCGAGATGTGTATATGGCTTGGAAATTATGAGCCTCACTAATAAGGAGTTTGAGATGTTAGAGCTGGCACAGAGGAAAATTCTCAGACAATTGCAAGGTCTGCCGAACAATACATCAAACACAGCTGTATATGTAATGATTAACCAATTCTAGGTCATTTACTATATGGTTTTATGTCAAACTATGTTCTACGGTGGCGACCATCTTGGAATTCCGATCGGCATCAAAATCACGGTTTTGGTAGAGGACCTTCCAATGAACATTTATGGACATGTTAACCTTCAACTGTCATAGTCGTTTCCAAGAACAAGATCTTTCAGTGTATTTTCCCATAGGGTCCAATGTTAAACACTATGTTCCACGGTTGCCTCCATCTTTGAATTCCGATCAGCATCAAAAACACGGTTTTGGTAGAGGACCTTCCAATAAACATTTATGGACGTGTTAAGCTTCAACTGTCATAGTCGTTTCAAAGAATTCTTTAAGTGTATATCCCATAGGGTCCAATGTTAAACTATGTTCCACGGTGGCGACCATCTTGGAATTCCGATCGGTATAAAAACACGGTTTTGGTAGAGGACCTTCTAATGAACATTTATGGACATGTCATAGTCGTTTCCAAGAAGAAGATCTTTAAGTGTATTCCCTATAGGGTCCAATATTAAATTGTGTCCCGCGGTGGCGGCCACCTTTGATTTCGGATCGGCACCAAAAACATGATTTTGGTAGAGGA
Source organism: Lithophaga nigra (assembly GCA_028566555.1). NCBI lineage: Eukaryota > Metazoa > Mollusca > Bivalvia > Mytilida > Mytilidae > Lithophaga > Lithophaga nigra. Next base: position 10,334 of record JAOXYJ010743755.1, on the reverse strand, counting down.
CTACCCAAGGATCATTTACACAATACAACAATTCCATTGGCAACGTAGTTCCTGACAAGAAGACATTTGAAAATTTAAGCCAATCAAAACGCATTATTGGGTCTGGTCGCCATGTTGAATTTCCGAATGGAACGAAAAACACAATTTTTATAAAGATCCCCCATTCCACATTCCTGCCAAGTTTGGATCCATTTGGCTTAGTGGTTTCTGAGGAGAAGATTCAAAAGCTAACGACGACGGACAACGGATGACGACGACCGTGGCAATAGCTCACATGGTCCTTCGGACCAGGTGAGCTAAAAAAGAAAATCAAACTAGTCTCTTTATCGTATATTTTACTAAGTAATTTATCACAACAGATACTGATGGTTACATCCAATATGGACAACACCTTACCTATTGATGATTACATCCAGAAATGGCCAACACCTTACAATTATTTGCGTTAATTTTGTCATATTTTGAAAAATCGGGATTGTTTATCAGTAAGTACATGTACAATGTATATCACCGAGATATCTGTTGTTGTTGAAGTTGCCTTTCTGGACTTTTAAATTTTAAAACTAAGCTGATAACACGTGGACAAAAACAACAATGGACACGATATAATGAAAATGGTTCATGTCTCGCCTGAGAGTCAAATAGATTTAGTATTGTTTATGTTGTTGATTGAAATTAAAAATTCTCATGGTTCGTAGTTTGATATAGACCGACACAGCGAAACGCTTTAAAAATCTTTCTGACTAAAACTAGTGGGCAAAGTAAACAGGCCAAGACGACTTGCTTTCTCTGATTTATTGCTTTGGGCAAAGGAAACTGATCAAGACCAAAGTCCTTTCTCTGATTTGCTGCTTTGATTAAAGGAAACTGATCAAGACGAAGTCCATCCTGTTAGTTACTGTTCCGACTAACTTCCTGTAATTTACTGCTTTGAGTAAAGGAAACTGATCAAGACGAAGCCCTTTCCCTTATTCGCTGCCCTGTTGTAGATTAGTCCATGGTATCCACTGCCGTATGTATATCTGTTTAGAATGAAGTGTCATGAAAATATATTTACAATATCTTGCTAGAAATTGGCCATTTTAAAACTCAAACTTATCAGTATTCTCGTATGAAACTGAGTTTATATCAAACATATTTAGTAACAATTTCATTTCGTTACCACAGTTTTCCAATTCATTTGTTCTGTGGGAAGGAAATAAATTGTCGTGTGAGCGATGCAAAAATAATCTCTATATCCCATACCAGCCACCGTACATATTGATTAGTATTAAATAATGTATCAAATCAAAAGCTCTCTGAAATCTTCAACACTGTAAAGCCTACGAGTTGCGAAATGTACACTCTTTGAGATGGTGTAATACGAACACCATTTTGAAAAAAAAAAACAGTCGTAGAAAATTAAACTCATCCTATTTATTGCATATTTTAATGTGTATTATCACACCAGATACCAGAAATGGGCATTATGTTATTATTACTGGCACTGCTTAATTTGGGATGAATATTTTGTCATTTTTGTCATTTGTGAGACACTCTTAATTACGAACAGTAAGTAAAATCAGCCAGATATTTTATTGAAGATTTTTGTTTCTTGTTTTGCCTTTCTGGGGTTTTTAACTGTTAATGACTAAGCTGACGGTACGGAAATGTAGATGACGATGAACAACAGATGTAGAGACAATGAAAATAGCTCGTCTGGTCATGAAAGTTGAATAGATCATTCAGAGAGTCAAGAAAAACAAGTACACCATTTATTGTTTATCCCACTTTATTCTAGAAAGTCAAAGCAATAAAGCAACGTCATCAATGTCGAGTAAAATGTCTGTATCTAAATCTTCAAAATTTAGTTCTTCACCGAGAATGGCCAGAATAAGCTTTATGAAAATAATACGATAACTACACCACACGTGATTTTCGTCATCAAGTTCAGCAGAAACAAATTTTCGAGACAGGAAAGTAAATATATTCTGCCATGGTAAAACAAAAGAAGGGAAAACTTCCTCCCGCGCAAACTGAAGTAGCTTTCGAAATATCTGACGTGTAACTCGATGGACATCTGTTAAATCTACCGGATCCTGGCTGGACTCATTTTCATGACAAACATGGAACAACGCATTTTTCAACATGTAACTTGTTAAGCATTTTTTCACTCCAACTCGTTCAGTTACACACAAATCTGGACATATTCGATTGTCACACATAATTTTTGATAAAATGTAAGCATTTACTGACTGTTTAGGAAGAGACGTGATATATTTAATCTCAACATTCATTGCCGATATTCGTAATTTCGGTTCAGGTATAGGTCGAGCAGTGGCTGTAAATGATGTTTGAAACAACAATAAACACCCATCTGATCTCATTTTGTCAAAGTCACACGATACATTTTTAATATTCATACTTGGCGGCCACCATCCTTTTATTTGGCAGGCTGGAACAATGTCGATGTTAACTATCAAGTCCTTAAATTTGGTACCCACCCACAAAGCTGCAAACTGACAAGTAGGAAAAATTTCACCCTCTATTATACCTGCAGCATACAGAGAAAGATTTGGGTTTTTCCAGGTTTCTGATTTGACTAATAACTCGTTCAGAATGTTGGTGAAGCGACATCTTACAGCATTTACATCAATGTAACCATGTTCGTCGAAATAGTACCGATATTTTACTAAATTCAATTCCCTTTTTAATTTTAAATAAACAAAGTCTGGGTCTTTTTCAGATTTCAACTCGTCTATCTCACAAATATCACCGAATTTATCTAAGACACACACGAAATCAAATTCATCTGGAAGTCCGATCTTAGTACCTTCAGTGACGCTTCCCGATGGTATTAATGTAGCTGAAAGTAGTTCATCAGCGACAGTCATTTCTTTACATATATATTCAGCAAGTTCATGAACCGCTGTCTTCAACTTTTCGGCTTCTCCATCCCAAGGAAAGATCCCAATACCCGGAAGCGTTAAAATATTTGATACAGGTTTGTTAACGACCTCTTTAATGCAATTTATTGTCGATTTTAGTTCTTCTGAACTAATGTCTAACTCCGTATGGTCAATCACTTCTCGCTTAAAGTTAAAATGGTCAAGTGGTTTGTGAACATCTGACCCACAGGTACAGAGAATATTAAAGATTTCTTCATGTCCACGGTGGAAGGCGATGTGACAAGGTAGATTACCGAGTGCATCACATATATACTCCACTCCGTTTTGCTTCAGTGCTTGAACAATATCCGCTTGAACACCATGCCATGCTGCGTAATGAAAAACGTTGCTTCCGTTAATGTCTCGAATATTTCTGTCTACTCCTTTTGAAAGAAGTACTTCAAGAAGAGTTAGATCCATACTGGATTGTCCTATCAATGATAACAATACATTTCTCCCAAATTTATCTTTGATATTTGTATCTGCTGAATTGTCTAAGAGAGTCTGAATGCTCCTGGCTTTCGATACAGAAAACATAGGCGATGCACCATTTATATCTTGACTGTCAACATCTACGCCTTTACTGACAAGATATGATATATTTTCAGACGTCAATTCATCATCTGTACAGTTTCGAGTGATACGATGCAATATACTTTCTCCAAAAACATTACGGACCGATAAATCTACACCGGCCTCCACGAACATCTGGAATGAATCCTTGTCTATTTGGTTTAAATAATTGCTCAAAAGCACATAAAATGGCGTATTTCCAATGTTGTTACGGTAGTTCAGCAGCTTTTGAACAATGGGCTTCGAACAATATTCCAGCTCACCTCGTAAAAGACTGTGTATAAAATGTTGATCTGTATCATCAATTTGAATATTTATGAAATAGATATGTAAAAACGTATTTCCTTGGTGATCACGAATAAAGAGGTCAACATTCGCAAAATTCGTTAGAATTGTATGTAAATTTTCTGATGCAGTTACGTGATTAGCGGCTGCGCAATGCAAAGGAGTCGATCCATACTTATTAGTGGCGTTAAAATCGACATTCAAAGTTAATAGAACCTCTAACATTCTAGACCAAAATACGCCAATTTTAATCAACCAATGTTCCATCAGCAGGTGGAGTAGTGTGTTTCCATTTCCATCCCGAAATTGTAAAGCATCGTCTAATTTCAGTAAGTTTAGAAATGAATTATAACGTCCATCTTCAACATACTGCTTTATGCACTGAAAAAGTGAAGACACACCTTCATTGTTGACAATATTGACATTCACGCCTCTCTGTAACAATGTTTTTAACGTTTCAGTATCGGCCTCTTTCATAATAGCTAAATGAAAGATGGTATTTCCATCACTGTCTTGTTTGTTAACATCTAATCCATTCACTGGGAAGTATACCGACAGATTCTCTTTCGTAAAGTATTGTCTCCGAATTCTCCATTATTTGTAAACCGAATATTTGTCTTGTACTTCCTTCTCAGTTTATTTATATGACTACCATATAAAATGTTTAAATGAAGTTATACTTCATACATGAGTAGACTTCAATGAACTTAGCGGAAATCAGTTGAATATCTAATAGGCCCACTGTTCGAGATTAAAATGACGCTTGAAATTTTTTAAAACACTGTTTTCTCAAAATATTATTCATTGTCATCATAATGTAACATCACTTATTGTACCAATCAAGCTCGTAAATTAAAGAAAAGATTTTTTTAATCTAAAAGAAAACAATCGAAAACATATAGAATGTTTCACTTTTGGAATAAACAGCACTTGTCCATTTAAACTATGATGAAAGATAAATATTTTAGCATTTATAATTGGACTAAATAATGTTTGACCCATAAACCATTTTCCAAAAAGGAATCTTTAAAGGCGGGTGAAATATACTATTTTGTTTCCATAAAGGCTTCCGGCAATAATATACCAAGACATAATTAGTCATGAATGATTCCATTATCACTTCAGTGGTCCTTTTCGAAACTCGAGTTACAACAGTAGCGGAATTTCCGGACGGGCAAACTATTCGAGCGAATTCTTAAATATTGTTTACCATACTTAGCAAAACACCAATATGCATGAATATGGAATTTGGAGTGTTGATTTATATCCTACGCAGGTTTTGAATGGGAATAAGGAAACAGTAATATAGTAATTATCTACTGGATAGTTAATTCCTGAGTAATGCTTCCGTATAGCTTAACTCTGCACCCACTCAAGACCAATAAATCCAATCACCATACAAGGAAGTTCTGAAATATTCTGTGTGAAATTAATTTTATTTTATATCAAAATAAACACACAAAATATAAAATAACAATAAAAGAAGCCAGAAATCAAATAAATTTACTGAAAAGTAGTAAGAAATATATAAAATATTCAACAGCTTGTACCATATTTATCAACAAAGAAGCATATAATAGCTACATGTATATAAAGCGAAAATAAACAAGACAAATAAATAAATATGGCAGTTTTGCTGAAGAGAGTTGTAAGATTTTGTGTTCTGTGTTTAGTATGGTACGGACTGGATGCACAGATTGAAGTTCCTTTCAAGGTAACATAGCTTATGAATATACTGTACATTTAAGTATTGGTCTTTCCTGTAAAAATCAGGCAGAGCAAATGATAACAGCAACATATGATCAGAAAAATCCCACCAACCTAAGCATGCCATTTTGCTGCTTCATAGCTATAAATTGTTACAGGAATAATAATTTCTATGAATAAGTTGGGTAATTTGCAAAACAATTAAATGAAATCCTTTAAGATTATTACTAAATTTTTAAGACAGGTAAGAATTATCTCCCTTTATCTTCTACTTTCTAGTGCTTTCTTTGTATTTTATTATTCTATAGTAACCAAGATGTAAATGGGAAACCTTCGTTCATTTAACACTTTATACGAGGTCCTGAGTAGTGAGCACAGGGACACTTAGATTTACGTGGGATCTTTTGGTGCATGTGTCACTCACTGCCTGATTCTCGGTTATGGAGACTTACAACTCACAAATAATTCGTATATGCTGTGGTCTGCATGGGTAGTTGGTCATATCTACTAAACAGATAACCAGCGTGTAAACACTTGCATGGGTTTCGAGTTCGAGGCTTGCTTGGTACAAGGTGTGCTCGACTGCATGGGTTGCCAGTTTAGGGGTTTTCATCGGGTATTCTGGCTTTCTCCCCAATAAAAATATAGCTTAAAAATTTGCTGGAAGTGGCAGAAAAAGCTTTAAATCAATCAATCAATCAACGTATATAATGGGTTACCACACAATTTTTCAAGTTTGAAGTAACTTAAATAATTAAATATTCTAATAACAAATGGATAAGAGTAAACAATGATTTCTCGTACCAAATGAACTGGTCTTTAGGCCGTCTCACTGATGAAGAAAGTCAATTGATTTTCATTTTAATGTAACTATTATTCCTTAAGAGACACGATAAAAAGATTTAATTGTTCAGTCAGTTTGTTGTTGATGTCCTATAATTGTTTAGCACTAAATACAAGTTTAAAAAATACAAACATGATCAAACCATGAAGTCGGCTACCCAAGTCACCAAGTAAATCCCAGCTGCACCGATTACGTCTGATGGTTGCAGTTTCAAATTTTCTTATTCATGTATTCTCAGAAACCACAGATCTATTATATGCACATCACATCAGACATTAAGTACAGATTTGCTACAACACTGGTCGTCAGTAAAGTGCTCAATGTCAACCAAAAGTCTGAAGAGGTTATGTTTGACATTACCTTACCAAATGAAGCTTTCATCACAAATTTTACCATGTAAGTATATTAGGAAGCATTCTCTGTAAGCATCAGAAAGTTGAAAAACGCATGGTCTCAGATTTATGTCAACGTCTGCAAATAAAATGTACAGTATACTTCCTTGAGCGATAGTCAAAATGATACATGAATAAGCATATGTATCTTTCTTGTCATGGAAACCAATATTAAATATTTTGGTCAAAACCACTGACGACATAATCTGTAAGATTAATGTAAAAAAATAGTATTTTGCAAAATTAATTTGAATTTTACTTTTTTTAATATTTTGTGCTGGGTAACAAACAAGGACTAATTTTGACAACAAAATTGGGTTAACGGTTCTTGTATTTTGTATTTTTATGGGCTGAACATTGAGGTATTTCAACTGAGTGCGTAAAGCAATTTTTATCTGGATGATGATAGATAGACAGATACTTTATTTAACCAATCAAAGGTGCCCATTACTAAGCAGAATTAATTACATTGAATTACAAAATAAGCAACTAAAGCATATGAACAATGTGACGGACACTTTGTCATCTTTTGATATATGGGTATAAATAATGTCTTAATTTAAAGATTGAAGTGGATATTTTGGACTTAATGTATGAAAGTATGGTACACATATTTCATACAATATATTTGATGGCCTAAAAATGATAATCTATGCATTTTCGAACTTTCAACTTAGAAAAGTTTTCAGTCTCTTAGCAGAATAAAGTTTTTCCAGATTTCATGTCTAGTTGTCATTTTTTCATTCTTTCATGCACAGTAACAAATGAACACTCATTTTGAAAACAAAATTGAGTTCTATTCAAGAAGTAAAAAAGTATCAGAGAATAATTTTCATAAATTTCAATTTTGAGAGCCTAAACTTGACATTTCAGGCATTTTGGACAATTGAAACAAAATGGATTTTTGCACAAATTGAGTTGGCTGCTATTTTGTCATCTACAGCTATAAATGATGGCTCACTTTGAAGATAAAATTGAGTAGTTTAAAGTACAACTAAATGGTCAATATTTTTTCACTTTGCATTATGAAGGGTGTAAACATAACGATTTTTGTATATTTGCTGATGTCCCCAATTCCTAGTTTGAGAGCCTTGCCTTTTTAGCACACCTGGTGTGAAGAACCATGTGAGCTATTGTCATCACTTTGTGTCAGTCGTCGTCATCAGTGTCAGCGTTGGCATCGTCATCCTGCGTTTACTTCAATCTTCTTCTCTGAAACCGCTTGACCCACTGGAACCAAACTTGGCAGGAATGTTCATCAGGTGATTACCTATTCGATTGTTCATTTGGTTCCAATCCAAAATTCAACATGGCTACCAGGACCAAAAATATGCATTCTGATTGGCCGAAATTTCAAAGATCTTTTTGTCAGAAACTACAGAGCCAGTGGACTTGTTCTGTTCTAGGAATGGTCATCAGGTAGTGGTGTTTCAAATTTGTTCTTTTGGTGTCGATATGAACTGAAATCCACTTTGGGATAAAGTTAAACATTTGACCCTATAGGAAATACTTGAAGATCTTCTGTTGGAAACTGACCGTTGACGCTAAACATATCCGTAACTTTTATGAGCACTGAGAGATTCTTTACCAAAACCGTGTTTTTGGTTTAACATTGGTCCCTATGGTAAATACATTTGAAGATCTTCTTGGAAACAACTCTAAGTATGTCCATGAATGTTCATTAGAAGGTCCTCTACCAAAACAAAAGTTTTGATGCCGATATTTAATTTGAAGATGGCCGCCATCATGCAACAGAGTTTAAAATGGATCCTGTGGGAAGTACACTTGAAGATCTTCTTGGAAATGACTACCACAGTTGAAGTTCAACATGTACATAAATGTTCATTAGAAGGTCATCTACCAATTGTGTGTTTTTGATGCCGATCGAAATTCGAATGACTGCCACTATGAAACATAGTTTAACATTGGACCCTATTTGAAATACACTTAAAGATCTCTTTCTTGGAAACAACTATGGCAGTTGAAGCTTAACATGTCTATGAATGTACATTTGAATATTCAAGATAATCACTTGGAATTTCCTTACATGTACATTTGAACATTTTAGTAGCATTATATTTATACAGGGAAACAAGCGGTAAAACGTATATTGGAGAAGTGAAAGAAAAAGAGAAAGCTAAACAGGAATTTGAAAGAGCAAAACGCAAAGGACAGAGCGCAGGTCATATTGCTGCCGCGTGAGTATAATTATAGAGGATAGTTGATATTTACAAGACAAGACAATGTTTTATTTACCGCACACACACATGCACACAGCGTCTACAAGAGGACGTAATATATAGATTATATGACAGGCAATAGCTAACTTGCACAATATACAAGGAACATGGAAATTAATAATTTTCATAATGTCAGGAAGTCCGTGCTTTTACACAGCATACGCTAAACTTTTATTTCATTGTTAGAATCGGTGGTATAATTATGCTTGTTTTGAGCAATGTGCAGAAGCTAAGTGGGGTGATTTCTGGTAACAAACATACAAATAAGACAAGCTGTTGGACCGTTCTTCATATAAGTGTTGATAGAATTCCAAGGCAATCAATGCGCAACAAAGGGAACTTATGAAAAAATCCAATATTTTTGCTTACACATTATCTCTCAAGCACAAGACCATTTAATAGTGCAACGAACTCCGTGGTAAATATACTGCTGAATGCTTATCTTCATCGAGTGTCTGTTAAGATTGTTACCTAACACCCAGCTTCCCAAGTCAAGGTTCTCTGAGTCCATTTTGTTCCTCAAAAACGAGGTGGACTCAAAAACCTGGACATAGGAAGATGTGTAACACCTAAAGCAGATAAGTAAGTGAACGTCATTTTTCATTGATTACTTTTCAGACCAAGAGAAACAAACAAGTTTAATATCAGAATAAACGTGGAAGCACAAAGTATTGTAATTTTTCGTTTAACATACCAAGAATTACTTAAGCGTATTACCGGAAATTATCAACATGTGATATTTGTGGATCCCGGAGAACCGGTGGATGACTTTAAGATTGAAGTATCAATACAAGAATCCAGAGACATTACACAACTGGAGGTGAAACCAATAGAGCAGGACGTGATACTGGACGGAACAAGTGCTATAGAAAGTAGGTAACGAACGAACAAACAAACCTATTTCTTCCGCTTTGGAAGATTATTGGTTGAATTATTTTAACACATATCAGAACAAAACAGAGAAAATAAAGCAATAAATAAATAAACAATAACACGTTTTCCTACTGAATACAACAAAGGACGACGACACCATAGGTACGAATTATACAATAACCCCCTGTGTACGCTCCGGAGATGAGCTATGCCTGGTCAAGCGATATAATGAAAATGAATTATAAGTACCATTATTGACAAAAGTGTTAAAGGCTTATGCCGTAAATGACCATCGTGCTTGCTTTTGTCGCACAAAAGGAACTTTATTTGCTGAAGTTTTAACACCGTTAACGGTCTTTGAAAAAAAAAACGATGGGTGCAAAATGGATTTCCTGTGGAATGACTTATAATATATTTATAAAGATTAATACATATGTATAAATTTCAGAATTTTCTTCCTATAAAAACTTGCAGTCATATAAAACATTATTGT
>JAOXYJ010742648.1:0-13772 GCA_028566555.1 Lithophaga nigra | reverse complement strand
AATAAGCGCACATAATCTGCATATTGAAAAAGGGAGGTATAATGGCACAAAAGTTGAAGATCGTATTTGCAATTTGTACAAAAACAGTATACAGGATGAGGTTCATTTTCTCTCTACTTGTCCAGTTTTAAATAAATTTCGAGATCCATATGTAAAATATATAGACAAGACATATAAAAACTTTTCTGTATCATCTGATGAAAATGAATTAATTTGGCTTCTTTCATCAGAGGACAAACAACTAATTATACATCTGTTCAGGTTGCTGTCTGTTCTATTCCAAGAAAGAGATAAAATCACTTCAAACAGTTAAGTTTGATATTTATTCATTTATTATTAGAACTATCATACATATTGTATTATGTAAACTAATTATAATTTAAAGGGTTGTCTTCCCCTTGACCATTGATTATTAATTATCTCAGATTTTAATGTTAAAATGTCCAGTTTTGTGATAATCTATTTGAACATTTATTTAATTAAGTTTCTTTTGTCGTAATTCTCACTATTTGTATTTAATCAAACAAATCAAATCGAATCATTGTTATTATTATTATATATGTGTGTGTGTGTATGTGTTTTATTCTGGTATGTATGATTTTGTATTGATTACTCTGCTCAATTCTGGGTACCATGATTGGTTAATAAAATATTCTTCTTTTTCTATTGTTTACGGTTGATACGAGCCCTTTAAGGTTAATACTTAACTGAATGACAATCCAATTACTATATAGTGGTCTCATGCTTTTGTGCACTGCAGGGTGTTGCATTGACTTAATATCCTTAACTGAGTGTTTGGGAAACAGATTTGTCTCAAATTTCTTTGTATTTTATAAATATAAAGCCAAAAGCATTGTTTTGTATGAGCGGTGAAATTGTTCATAGTTGAACATTGAGTGCGAAGATATTTTTACAGGATTTTTGGAAACATGTCAAGAAAACGCAAGAGTCTGGCAAAGAAATTTGGGTTTAAGAAAGGCAACACCCCACTGCACAAGGGTAAGAAACTTATGTATTTGGACAAAAATCCATCTGTCAAGTTCAAAAGACTTAAAAAAAGTACTTTTGATTCTAGAATTGTCAAACACAGGAGTGGTACTCTTACAATATATAACACAGATGGCACTCAAAGTCAAATGAAAGTCCTGCGGCCAAGTCCTCCTTCCCCTGAACTTGTTGATACATATATGTCTGGTGATGATCCAGATCCAAACAATCTGACATACAAGTGGTTCCAACCAGTTGCAGTTGAAATATTGTGGAATACTGCAATAAAAGAACATAAAAATTGTCCAGGAACATTACATTTTGATGGAAAACATGCTCGTAAATGGGGAAGCAGCTGGCGAGAAAGGCTAATTTGCCACAAGTGCAACTATAAATCTAAATTTCATTGCATGTATGAAGAATTTGACACAAAAAAAAGAGGTAGAAGGGCTTCAAAGTTAAATACAAGGCTGCAAAATGCACTTGTTACTACGCCCATTTCAAATCGAAGTCTAATAAACATTCTCTTGCAGTGCAACATTATACCCCCCTCATATAGTAGCATGCAAACCACAGCTAACAAGATATGCTCTGACATTGTCGATATCAATAAAGCTAGCATGAAAGATATACGCGAGACCATAATGCAAGAAAACAAGGACTGTGGTCTCTCAGATCCTACTTTAATCCGTGCCGAGAGTGACGGCAGATTTAATAACCCCATGTTCAAAGGTGATACCCCGTTCCAAGCTGGAACACAGGTCACATATGTTGTGTGTGAGAACAATTCTAATTTAAAGAGAATAATTTCAGTATTTACTGGAAATAAACTTTGCACTACTGCTTCAAAATTAAGAAATAAAGGCACTGATGTGGTCTGCCCAAACCATCCTGGCACCTGCACTGCAAACATTGCCCAGGATGAATCAATAGGGAATGAATCTAAATGGAGCTATGAATGTGCTAAAGAAATCAACGATACTCTCATCATCTCCCATCTTACAACTGATGGGGACAGTAAAGCAGTAATAGGTGTAAGAAAAGCACAAAAGAGAGATGTCGAAGCCCTTAAAGATATTCGACATTTATCGCAAACAATGAGACGGTATATCATGACTACCACATTTAGTCCAAAAATGTTTGTCGGTCCGAAGGCCTTGAATTTAAAGCGACGCTTTGCATATGAAGTAACTAACAGATGTGTGGCTGAACTGAATTCTGCACACACAATGCTTAATAATCATATGGAATTCATTCAGCCAGTTATGCAAGACACAATAAATGCAGTAATCATGTGCTTTAAAGGTTACTGTGGTTACAGCTGTCAAAATTTTTCATTTGTGTGTAAGGGTCTCCAGCATGATCATTGGATAAAGAGATTCTTGCCTAAGGGTCCTGTTTTAAGAATGACAAGTGATGATGAAATGAAACTTTACTCTAGCATTGAAATTCTGTTAAGTACTGACAGCTTGCATCGAACAAGATACCTTACCTCAACTCAAAAAAGCGAAGCCTTTAACAAAGTACTCCAGCGGGTCAATCCAAAATCTGCGACTTTTCCCCGTAACTTTCCAGGTCGTGTTCATACTGCAGTTCACATAACAAATCATGGGTTTGTTGAGTCTGCATTGATCCGGTGTGAAAAACTTGGTGTCCCACTAACAAAAGGCAGCACTGTTATAGAACACCTGAAAGCAAAATCTAAAGTTCAGAAGAGTCAGAGAAAAATGCATCTGACAAAGTCTGCCAAACAAAAGCGGTGTGCAACAAGGACCCGTAAATTCAGACTGCACACTGAAAAACATTGCGAAGAGTATAAGAAGGGTATATCTGACCCCTTGCCCACAAAACTAAACAATAAAAGACAGAAAAAATCCAGTGTCAGCCAAATACATGGATATGCTGATCTGGGGTAGTGTAAAGTGTATTAAAAAAATGCATGAAAGCTGTAATAATTCAGACAAAGGTGTAAATATTTTTACTCAGCATGATCAGTGTGTGTTCTGCATACAAAAATATAATATAAAACCATATGTACACTTCGGATATATTCCATGTCTACCGCACTCAGCTGGATTTCTTCCTTTACAATATTTTCTACCATTATTTACGCAGTCGGGTTCCAACAACAAATGCTCTGGGTTAATGCATAGTGTATTATGACACAAATGTGACACATGTAAGCCTGCAGGAAGATGGAAAATTCTGTGGGAACACATGTATGACAATCTGTGTACATAAATATTTTTAGAATGGTTCATTCCTGTAAACTTTACACGAATTGTCCCATATTTGCGATTTGGAGGACCAGTGCCCCCCCCTTTTCCATATGTGACATCCAAAAGCCCCTCAACTGCAAAATTTCCTGCAATCTGGACTTTTGGTAATTAAACCATGAAATATTATTCATTTTGTCTTAATGACTGTAAGAAATTAGCAAATTTAAATTTGAAAATGAAAGTTAGGGTCAAGGTCTCACGGGCAGTTTGGCTCCTTAAAGGCAAAAAACAGTAAATCAGTTTCCATAGGTGGCCATTATAACGTCTGTCATTTTTTTTTACTTTACCTTAACTTCACTTTAAGGACAGTGATTTTTCCTAAAACTTGCATGTTTTCGGCAAAAAATATCAAAACGGCATGGCAAATTTAAAGATTATAAGAAAATCCCAGCTTGTTTACAAAACGACTATCAAGTAGAGCTAGGTCCAGCTGTCAAATTCAACAAAATACTAGCCTCTCTTTTATATTTTTTAGAAAGAAAAATTCTTCACCGATATGATTGATTTTGGGCTTAATTTGTTTCTAAAATATTTCTATATTGCAGTAATTTTTTTAAACTGATTCTACCATCCATTGATTTTTTTTTTTATTCAAAGTGACAGTTGAACTTTGTTTTCGTATAATATTAGCTTTTTCCTACGGCATCATTTGATTGGTACATTTACTGTTTTTTTGCGTATAAATAGGTTTTACTTGGAATATTTTGATGAATGGCGGGCGGGCGTATGTATGTTTTATCCTTGTTAGCGCAATACACCATTCATTTCTCAGCAGATTATTACGAATCTTTTACTGAAGCTTTATATCAATAATATCTCGATCGAGTTCGAATTTCAGATTTGTTCAGAGCAAATTTGCAAGAGTTATCGGACTTTGTAATCCAGAAAAAAAAACTGAAATACCCTTGCTAGCGTAATAGAGCCTTCATTTCTCAGAAGATTATTACGAAATTTTTACTGAAGCTTTATATCAATAATGTCTCGATTGAGTTCGAAATTCAGATTTTCCAAGCAAATTTGCATTAGTAATTGGACTTTGTCATCGAGAAAAGCACTGTGAGAAAAACACTAAAATACCCTTGTTAGCGCAATAGAGTCTTCATTTCTCAGCAGATTATTACGAAATTTTTACTGAAGCTTTATATAAATAATATCTCGATAAAGTTAGAAATTCAGATTTTTCTGAGCAAATTTGCAAGAGTTATTGGACTTTGTCATCGAGCAAAGCACTGAAATTTTGTAAGTGCAATAGAGTCTTCATTTCTCAGCAGATTATTACGAAATTTTTAATGAAGTTTTATATCAATAATATCGCAGCCGAGTTTGAAATTCAGATTTTTCTGAGCAAATTTGCAAGAGTTATGGACTTTGTCATCGAGAAAAGCACTGAAATATCATTGTTGGTTCAATAGAGTCTTCATTTCTTAGCAGATTTAACGAAATTTTAAGTCAAGATTTATAGCAATAATACCTCTATTTGGATTCAAAGTTCACATTTTTTCGAGCAAATTTGCCAGAGTTAATTTTGACCTATTTTGACGTTCCTGAGTTATGCCCGTTTATAGATTTTAAGACAACCTGCTATATGCCTCCCCAGTGCTATACTGCATCTCGTCTAATGCATCTTTGATGCTTTCTTCCATTTTTGTATTTTATGATATGGAACACTCAATCCGATTTTGATAGGTTTTATTCATTTAATTGTCCCCGCTGCAACGCGGAGCGGGGGATATAGAAATGCCGGTCGTCCGTCCGTCAGTCATTCCGTCTGTCCGTTCGTCCGTCCGGATTTGTTAGCGCTCTAGCATTTTTATTTTTCCTTGGATCTTTTTCAAATTTATACTGAAGCCTTATAATGGTGACATCTTTCTCCAGTTTGAAAATGGCTGCCATGTCAATTTTTTTATAGGAGTTATTGCCCTTTAAGACTAAGAAGATAAGAAATTATGCATTGTTAGCACTCTTGCACTTTTATTTTAAATCTGATCTTATTCAAATTTATGTAGAAGTTTAACACTGACGAACTCTTCTTCTAGATCGAAAATGGCTGCCATGTTATAATTTCTTCTACCAATCTCCTCATATTATGCGGTGGGGGACAGAGAACGCTAATCTTGTTCCTTATAAGAAATACCCTTCTGGAGTATGTTGACTGATTTTCTGTAACTTCTATGGTTGCCGACATAAAAGGGGTCAAAAGGAGGGAATTTTCCAAATTTGAACTTTTTTATTTTTCATCCGATTATTTTCAAAATGCTCATCGTAATGAGTGTTTTAAGGAACATTTAACTGAGTTTTTATATTATTTATAATTTTTAGATCATAGGAATGAAAATTACGAAATTTGGTTGCTTTGTAGTGTATACAGAATTTTTATTTAGTCCGATTTGGTGGGCTTTTTCTTTGAATTCCTCTTGAAGAGAGCTTTCGGTATGTCAACGGATTTTCTCTATCTCATACGGTTTCCTAGATACATGAACAAAGGATCAAACATGGTGCAATGGGTCAAATTTTGCTTTTTACCTAAGGACATAGACTTTTTTATTCCTCATCCCATTTTGATGGGGTTTGTTTCATTGAATTCCTCTTAGAGAGAGCTTTCAGTAGTATGTCAACAGATTTTCTCTATCTCTTACCGTTTTCGAGATCTTAGGGTCAAATATAGTAGAATAAGTGAAATTTTGCTTCTTCCCTAAGTACATAGAATGTTTATTCTTCATCCAATTTTGATGGGTTATTTCGTTGAAATCCGCCCGACGAGAGCGTTCAGGAGTATGTTAATGGCTTTTCCCGATCTCTTACTGTTTCTGTGATACATAGATTAAATAAAGTAGAATGTGTGAAATTTTGCCTTTTTGTTAAGTACATAAAAATTCTTATTTTTTGTGCAATTTTGATGGGGGTTGTTTCGTTGAATTTCTATCGAAGAGAGCTTTCAGTAAGATGTCAATGGATATTCTCTATCTTTACGGTTTTTGAGATACACGGGGTCAATCATAGTAGAATGGCCAAATTTCACCATTTGCATAGGTACTTTGACAAGCAGATTATTGAAATAGCCGACTTCAAATTGTTTCTCTTGATGTCTTGCTGTCACAAGTATCTCGATGTTTATTTTTCTTCTTGACAAAGCGCCGCGAGATCAAGGACAGGACCAGGGTACTGGTGGCGTTCAAGCAGGCCAGGGACTCAAGGGGAATGGAGACGGCAGAGCCTATGCCAGTCAGAGCGGGGCAAAGGTACCGCTCGTTAACAACAGACTGCCTACGGAACACGCGCCCGAGGCAATGGAGAACACCTTTTCCAATCGGTTGTAGATTTTCAAGGCAGGCTCATATCTTCGGATTTCCGCGGCGAGCTCTTTTTCCATACATTGGATTATGGCTGGGAGACAGCCGGCATCTACATTGTCGTCCATTTATATATGGGCCTAGAGGAGCATGCCAAAGAGGGGGATGTTCTTGAAGGGGCTGTTGGGAACGAGTATCAACCCTGAACCATCGATAAATTTGGTGCCGCTTTTCAGGTACAATCCATCGCCATAGGTTTGTGAGATTTTGGCCGGTTTTAGATACAGGCCCTTGCCTTGAACGCTTACGCAACACGCGCCACCGCCTTTCTTCAGGTACAGCCATGAACCGAGAGCCTTGTTGACAGCCATGTCACCGAGACCGCTCAATGCTCCAACACCCAAGGCCGGCAGAATGGTTTTCGCCACTCATAGCAAGCCAGACCAGCATGGGTAAGAAATCACCCTCCTTTTGCATGTTCTTCTTCATCAGGTGGCGGGTGAGTAACATTTTGTTGTTGCCAGAGAGGTTTTGATGCGGCAGCCGGATGCTTGCCGGGCAACCCTTCTTGGCGGCGCGTTGTAATTTGACGATTTGACCCTGAGTCAATTTCAAACCGTGCTCTTGATAATCCATTTATTTATACCTCATGGAGATGAAAGCGTATGGTCAGATGCTCGCCGCGGAGGTCGACTGGATTTTCATCTTGATGGGTGAGGTAGGCTTCCATGCGGTAGATGGTGCTCGAGGTCACGGGCAGATACACCAAGTTTTCCTGGCTTTGGACGATCTTGTAGCCCGGCTCGACATTTGGGAAGAAACTATAGATGGCAGGGTGCTGCGCGCCATTCAAGTAACTCCCATGGATGATGTCGTTGTTGACCAGGATGCTGTTGATGCTGATGATATTCACGATGTGCGCGCCCTCTGTGTAACCGTCCGCGACCCTATCGTATGTATAGAGTCGCGGCTCGAATCCCAGCACCGTGCTGAGGCTGTGGTCGACATCAAAGTCCACCTAATATCTTCTGTCCAAGGTCAGGGTGGCCCTCAGGGTGCTGGTATTGGCGCCAAGGATGATCTTAGCATTGTGGTTGTTAAGCGGCAGTTGCCGCTGGACTTCACTGTTGATGTCCTCGATGCTGTAAGAGCCGGTGCTCAGCGCGACGGTATGCCAGGTCGCTCCCTCAGCCGATGAGTAGCGCATGGTATAGTTCCCCGGATGGATATTGAGGAAAGAATAGTAAGTTCTCAGGTTTATTAAGGCCATTTCATAGCTCCGGTGGCTCTTCACCTGGACCGGCGGGTTAAATCGGGTGGTGATTCGGCTATCATGCCCGGATACAATGAAAGAGAATCCTTGCTTCGGGCTGGTATTTTCGGCGATTTGCTGCAGCAGATCACTCATTTAATTACCCCAGGTTAGAACACGACGCTCATCTTGCGGTCTGAGATGGCGAGGGCAAAAGCCTGAGTGTTCGCCGGCAAAGTTCGATCAACTCGGCCCGCACATAGATGTTCACGGTGGAATCCTTGAGTTTCTCGCTCTGCTTGCTAACATCGAAGACGAACAGCGGGTACAGGTCTGAAAAAGCGGCCGGGTTGATTTTGGTTTTGCTGACGAGATGATCCATATTGAAGAACTTCCGCCTGAAATCCGCGGCCTCCTTGTACATCCTAGCAACCCTGTTATGCGTGAATGATGTGTTGTAGGCTACCATGTGATACCTCTGGGCGTTTAGCGTGACATATGATGCTGCGCAACCGGCAGTGGTCGAAGACGGCGGGGTTTGATTCTTGGTTGTTGTCCTTGTCGGTCTGGAATACGATGATGATCAACCGGGGCTTTTCGGGGCTGCTTTTAGTGGCCAGCCGCCAGCTGAATGTGGCGTTCTCCGGAACGTCAATGGAGTCGCACTGACGCATGCGGTAGCTGATGTCCAGCTCGGCCTTGCTCTCGATTGTTTTGTACAACTTAGCTTGGTTTGGTCAGATGGTAGGACGTGTGGGACGAACCAAGAGATCTTACTCAACAAGACTTTGGCCACTGCATTGAGGCCGGCATCTTTGAACACGGCATTGTTGTCGATGTCGCGAACGAGGGTTAGCTAATGCTTGAATCCGTACACCAGTTTGTCGTAATTATGGACGAACCCGAAGATGTGCTTCAACGGGATGCAAATGAAAACGATCATTTGTTGGCAGGTTTTGCAACGACATATCCCCTGCTGGCGGCGAACCCGGTGTTTTCGGCTGCGGCGGTGGCGGATGAATCCTTGAACCACAGCTGATTGAGACCTTCAGACTTAGAGAAGTTTTCCGGATAGGTTAAAGGCCGCAGTTGGTCGTGGCGACCCCGTGGTACATGAGAGTTTCGATCTCTTGCCCGAAAAGATTGTATCGGATGCTCTTCAACTGATACATACAAGGCGTTGTTGGCTAGGAAGATCAGATCGGCATCTTGCAAGGCGGATCCATCGTTCTTTTGAAGCCGCCTTTCCACGAGCAGGTAACTCTCGGCCGTGTGGGTGAAAAGGTCCTGGTTTTCGATGTTGATTCACACTTCGGTGCCGGAGCTGTTCAGATTCCACCCCGTGATTAGTTCGTACTCATGGTACTCATACTCCTGAAGAGTTTCATCAAAGACCAAAGGTTCTTTGATATCGACAATCTGTGCCATTGTTTATTTATATATAGGATTGGACGAAGTCTTGGATGGTCGTGATGCCGGCCCCTGAGATGATGTTGTGCATGTTCGATTTGGGGGGTGGGGCTGGAGATGTTGTTTTTTGCTGGGGGTCATCTTCTTATGGGCGGCCAATCTGTTGACTACGCGGTCCACGGCCTTAGCGTTTCAACACCTTTCACCGCTGGGTAGGTGGTGGCGGCCAGTAACTTACTCCCCAGCGTTTTCGAGCCCGAAGAGGTGAATGCCCGCCCGAGCAATTTGGTGACAGTGTCGAACAGGCCCCGGCCGCCATACATGTACCGGCGATAACCTTTCTTCGTTTGCAAAATGATTTATTTATATGAGGTTACGATGCGCCGACTTGCCGCTTCATCGCATCGGGGATAGCCATGATCTCGTTTCGCACTCCATTGTTCCCCACCCGGTTAGCCGCAGCGCGAAGGTCTAATTGGTCCCACAGCTAGTCGAAATCTGAAGGAAAGAAGATTGTTCGCATCCAGCTGTCTTGCTTCTCCTGTTTGTAGATGTGTCAAACGATGTACTTCCATTTGTAATATTTGCTGGCTTTACGGGTTCTGAAAAGAACATCATTGCCTTGGTACATCGCGCCGGTGGACTTCAGAATCTCGGCATAATTGTCCAAGTCGCTGGGCTCGAAGTCCGCGGGCCTCTTCTTCACGATGAGCTCTCAGAGCCCGGGCGATCCGTTGTACCGCACGCCGTCCACAAATATGTCGTCCCCATAAAGGTGATCAGTTTGCTACCGATGAGAATGTTGTTGTCCTGAGTGGTCGGCCTCCTCCATCATACTGAGTTGGAGATATTTCTGCACGCGCGGCCCAAGGGTGGTGTGAACGCTTGTTTGATCGATCGGCAATGGATCGGCAAACTCTGGCGGCGGCGGCAACGCTGGCAGAGACGTTGGACAGAGATTTAAAGCTCCTCGATCTTCTTGACGATCTGGGAGGTAGCCTTCTCCTTTGCATGTACCACGGGTCTGAAAAACCTGGTGAGATTTCGGCTCACCCGTTGTTTCTCGAGTCGTTGTTGAAAGTTGTTGGCTTGGATGCGGCGCTTGACATCCTGGAGCTCCTGGGCAAGAACTCCGCCTTGATTCAGATCCGTACTCTTAAGGAATGACATCGTTACTTATTTACAGCGTTGAAGCGATCTCTTGAACGCTCAAGGGGCGTTAGGGCGAACGCTCGATAGCGTTTGGATGTATTACCTAAATTACGGGCACCTAGCAGTACTGAAGATATCCTTCGGACGCAAATAGTTCAAGTCTCGGCGGCACATGATCGCGCCCGGTTGACATGGACGAGTGCATTGGTGCCCCCGGATCGTCTTCACTTCGCACGGCTGCCCTTGAATCTTGACTTTGTGCCTAGGCACACCTCTGCCTAATGTGCTGCAATCATTGATGGGGATAGGCTTGACAATCTTTTCGCCGCCGCAATTAGCGCACAAGTCCCTCCTCTCATTTAGATACGTCCACTGGTGTTTGCACTCGCAACTACAAGCGGCCGCATACGCGAGATCTTCCTCAAGTAGCCTTATGCGATGGTCCTCGATGCAAGTAGAGCAAATATCCCTCCAATCGCGCGGCCGCCCACTGCATCTGCATGCCCCAAAATCCCCTCTCGAAATCGATTAAGATGATACTCGATGGTGCACAGGCGGCATCTTCCTTCCCGGCATGGCAATTCGCCCGGCTTGAACTGCAGGTACAGGAGATAATCCTTGTAGTTCGTGATACTGAGGGCCCACCCCTCCAGTGCATACTGGTGCTCTAGGTATATATCTTTTTATCTTAGACTTTGAAGAACTCATCGAATTTGCGGCGGTACTTCCCCTCCTCCTTAGGGCTAGTGAGGTCGATGGTGACAAACCCATGGGGCTCGGCACAGCAGCCGTCGCACAAGGTCTTAAATTTATCCGCGGTCAGATCGATACAGTAGTCGCGGTGGATGTGGTCGAGGTTCCTGCCGTCTTCGGACTTGTTCTGCTTGCTAAGCATCAAGTCGTTGAACAACATCAGGTTCTTGCGGTACACCGTCGTCGTCCCCGGGCGGGGGCAGAGCATCAACGACATCGATCAATGAATAAGGGCATTTGTCCTGGACGGAGAGGAGCTCGCGAATGTCCTCCTTCGAAAACCCTTTGTCTAGGGCTCGCCGCAGAAGCTGATAGATGGGCTGGTTTCCCGAAGACATACAACCGGTCGTAATCCAGCCACCCCTGCTGAAGGAGACGGTTATTCATCAGCGTTGTCTAGCTGCAGTCCGATTTTCCAACGATCAACCCTCTGATCGATCTCTCTGCGGGAAGAGGTAGTGGTTGTGCCACGCCACGGCCGCTTCATTGTAAGAAATGTTCTCAACATCCATTTATTTAAATAAATGATTTACTGCGTGAAATGCAGGAGGAAAACGGACACGAGGCATCTTCAAGAGACTATGACCAGCAACGAGCGGCAGACTGGAATTTGCACCGTTTGCGGCTCGAAGAAATCTACGTTCATTGCCACTAAGGGCGCCGGGTTCATGAACAAGCTGATCAACTTTCTGCCGGTAGAAATGAGGAATTGCACAAGCCCACCCGGCGCAAGTTTCAGAAGCGGCGCGTGGTCGTCGGAGGTGTGAATGACACTTGGGCCGCCGATCTGGTGAATATGAATGCCTTCGCCCGCAACTACAAGGGATTCAAGTTTCTTCTGAGCGCCATCGACGTCTTCTTTAAGTATGGCTGGCTGTTACCGCTCAAGGACAAGGAGGGTACAACGGTTCGGGCGGCCCAGGAGTCCGTGTTCAAGTCCCGAGCTCCCAAGAAGCTATGGACGGACAAAGGTAAACAGTTCTACAACAAGGAGGTCAAGGCGCTGCTCGGGAAGCACGGCATTGATCTTTACTTTGCAGAGAACGAGGAGAAGTCGAGTGCCGTCGAGCGCTGGAACCACATCATGAAGGAGAAAATGTTCAAATACTTCTCGGCCAACTCCACGAGCCACTATATCGATGTCCTGGCCGATCTCGCCCGCCAGAACAACATCAATCAAAGACAGATCCATCAAGATGACATCCGTTGCCGCTACCCGCAAAGAACATGAAACCAAGGTGTTCTGGAACCTGCCGCCCCGCTGGACCGAAGAGGTTTTCACTATCTCTCAACAGTTGTACACTCAACCGCAGACCTATCGCCCAAAAGACTTCAATGGGGATCCTTCTACGAGCCGGAAGCCCAGAAGACCGGCAAGGAGGTAAACCGCATCGAGTTCTTGCGGCGGCTAACCAGGGGCGACAAACCAGGGGCAGCGTGAAGGAGGTCTTTGTCAAATGGAAGGGATATCCCGCGGCATTCAAGAAATTCAAGACCAGAAAGGTTGTGAGAGATATCAGGGAAGAAGGGAAAACCCACAACTTCTGTCTTGTCTTTGGTTGGAGGTGGCGGCTTCTCTCCATTGTCTGATTCGGTTGCAAGTGTTCGCCTAGACCTATCAGTCGTGTGGTAAGCCTTGACCTTTCGTTCAAGGGCGTCGATCCTGCCTTGGAGGTCAATTGTCAGGTCTTGCCAGTTTTTCGCATACCAACGGCTCATCTGCGCGTACCCCCTCCGGCAGACTGAATGGCATGATTCTGCATATCCAAGTCCCGATTCATCTTGCCGCCGTTGGTGGAGACGCTCGTTCTTGCCCACTTTGCGCTGCATATCTTTATCGGGACCCTTGATCGCCGCATCATATTTCCTCTCGATACGTTTCAGTTCCATCGCCATCTGGTTCAACTTCGTTTCTATCTCATCGATGTCGCCCTCGCTATCTTTGATTTGTCGATTGATCCACCGCCGGGTCACCGCGACGAAGCTTCTCTCGGGTTTCCCCAGATTGGTGATCCGATGATCCCTCATATCGAGATCTTGCCGGATCTTCGATAGAATGATGCTTTTTCCTCTCGAACTTCCAAATTTATCCACCATGGTTATTTTATTTAAGGCAACAAATCAAACATCTCTTCATCAAACGTTCGGCACCTTCAGCATATGCAAGCAGAAGTGGCCGCACACCACCGATCCGCGATTGTGGAGCTCATCCGTGTTGCCCGGGATATCTTCGCAGTTCGCCGGGGGGAGGGAGTCCATAAGGGTTTCTCACAGGGCAAGGTTCTTGAACCAGCATGTCCAGTGTGTGCCGGGGCCGCTCAGACTGTCTACTGATTCAGGATTCCGCACTCGATGCCGCGTGGTCTGTGCGGTAGGTCGTCCCGCATAAATACCCCTCTGAATCGTGGGATGGCCAGATCGTGTGACGCCCCCTCGAACTCCGTGTTGGTCAGCGGCTTGATGAGCAGTACTATATCATGCACCCGTATCATTTCACTCATTTATTCTATAGTGCCCGCGCCGTGTACCAGGGTGTGGACTCCATCCGGCATGATGCACCGCTTGTTATCATTGGATGAGAGTGCCTTCTTGTTGCACTCCAGCGTGAACATCTGGTAGCGCCGGCTTCGAATGATGTTCATCGCCCGG
>JAOXYJ010741542.1:0-13773 GCA_028566555.1 Lithophaga nigra | reverse complement strand
ATAGAGTCGTTTTCCATCAAACTTTCTTCCGGTACACTTTGTTTTGTTTGCTAGCCTTTCATAATCTTGAACATGTTCCATTGCCATACACACATTATTTTCCTGTTCCTTTTTTTCATCACAAAATCTCTTATGTTTGTTACCGTTTTTCCTTCATACATGTCTTCGAAGTCATCTGGGGTTAGCTTGTTTTTCTGTAACCCCTTGCCCCTAATCTTCACCTCTTTTCCATTTTTTGAGTTAATCGTCATACTCATGTATAATTGAGGAGCAATATATATCGCCTTAATTATTTTTGCATCTAACTTGTAGACGTTTGCCATATCTCCAAGACTGTTTCCGTTAAAACCAGGAATGTGCAGGCTTAGATATCTTTTTAACCGCTCTTAGTCGACCAGTAACATACCAAAGCCTATCAATCTGTTGAAGTCCGGTAATATATGATCCCTATGAAACTCCCAGAACTCGTTGTTGTCCTCGATTGCTTTCGTGTAGTCAAACACAGGTCTTTGTATCATCTTTCCATGCATGTTCATTAGAAGCTTGGCTAATACGTGTTCATTAGAAGCTTGGCTAATGTGTATTGAACCGTTCCGTTAGTACTATTCTTTTTCATTTAAAAAACTTCTGGATATACTTTTCAAACACCTTTCTTGATTCCTCCCAGTAATAACCCTCAATCACTTCAAACTGATACCCGTATTTCCCATTCCTTTGTATACTTCCGCTTGCCAACTGGGTACTCGTATAACATGCTAGTTGTATACATACTGACTACATCCGCGTTGATTAGATAGTCGAATACATCTTCATATTTTGTTACATCAAATTGTTCCGAAACGAACTTCTTCTTTGATGGATAGCATCGACCTCCACAAACACTTTTTCTAATGTTTTTTTTCCATTTCAGAATTATTTGATAAGTCAACATCAATATCTTTCGGAATGTATTCCTTCCATATATCAAAACCCAAGGAACTAGTTGAAATAAAATCAGATATATCACGACCACACAAAATAAAGTTTTCCTGATTAAGTTTGTCATTTAACTCCTTCAGTCCCAGGACGTCAGATTTAAGATATTTAATACATTCATTCCTCATATCCTCATGCATATCTTCCCACCTACATGCCTTGTCATGATCAAACTCACCTTTTTGTGTTTCACACCTAAAGTCCCTCAAAGCGTTCCTTAAACTACCACCTAACTGTTTCCATAAATCAAAACACTTGAAACCGTTGTTTTTTTTTCTTTTCTTGAGCTTTCTTGCTTCGCTTGCGTCTTCGCCTTTGCTTACTTCAAGTATGATTAAACTTGCATTACTCAACACGAAATTATCAGGTTTTATTCCAAGTTTGTTTATAGCACCAAATAAATAGTAGCGATCAAAATTGCTTCCATTATAAGCATTGAGTATGTATTCAGTTTTTTCTTTGCTTGCTTTGTCCAAGATATATTTGACGAAATCTCGTACACATGTTTCACCGGTAAAAGTATCAAATTTACCATCTGGTTCAACAAAACCAACAATGTATGGTTCATGTATTTCCATATCATCTACTTTCTTCCTATACGTTTCAAGGTCATAATGTATTACGTTACTCTTTATGTCCTTTACTTTGGTTGTTTTTCTAATCAAATATCTCCCATCTTCTTCAATGTTTGCTTTGTAATAACCACGACAATTAGGATTACATGTATGCTTATTTATGTACAACTTTCCGCAATCTTCGCACTTTTTTGCTTTACACTCATGAATACCAGTATAATCTCGTCTGCATTTGTTACACTTTTCTATGTTTTCTGACTCAACCAGAGAGTAGTGTATAGTTAAATGACAACTTTAAAGAATCTCATTAATTATCCGTTCCCAGGCGCTGTATCTGGTCTATGGTTATTAGTAGAGATCAACGTTTTTATTCTGTTCAGTCGCGTTTCAAGATAACAACGTATACAGATTAACCTATATACGATCGTCGGTAACTTCATATTTTCATGATTTGTACATCTTCAAATGAAGATGATTGAGCTTGATACACAAGGACATTCATGTCATAGGAAGGCTCTCTACTTGTTACTGGTGATTTTGTTCCTAAAATGAAATTTCTTTATCAATTCTAAAATCGATTTAATTATTGAGCAATAAATTACCCTTTAAGCTTAACTATGACATCAAATGATGTCTGTAGAAATTCAAATTCAAATTCAAATATTTATTGATTATAAAATCCAATAAAGGATTGTTATCAACAACAATACAAGAAAATAAACATGCACACAAATTACAGAGAACAGACAGTTTTTATCACGGCTCAGGTAATTACTAAACCTGCATGATTAATGCGTATTTATTAAAAATATTTAAAAAATAAAAACCTTATTTGCTTGACATTTTTCTTATTGTATATATTACTAACGGAATATATATATTCCTTTGCTATATCATAATCGTTACTGCCTAAAATAAATTGAAATTGCTCCAAATCTGACATAGTATTGAACGAAGGTACAATTTCAGTAAGTTTTAAGAATAAATCGTTTCTCATTGAAGATAACTCTATGCAGTTAATTACAAAATGATATTCGTCTTCATTTGCAGACTTGCATAAGCGATTTGCAAGAGAGATATATTATGATGCCCCCTTGTTCAATGGCTAGTTTACTATTACTTATCCGTATTTTTACGAAATCAGAAATACATTTTTTTATCAAAGTCCATAAGTAAAAAGTTTTCTGTTTTGTACTCCAACTTTAATTTTCCATATGTCCTTTGCTTATTACCATTGGGTTTATTATCATCTTTAAAAATATCTTTTTTCCAATAACTGACAAAGAACTCCTGAAGTTTCTTATGAACTGCATAAAGAAGCCTGTTTCTAGAAAATGTAAATTGGTTCTCCCCAATATGATTAAAACCTAATTTTACAAAAAAATGTTTAATTTTAGAGGTGTAAATATTATAGTCTGTAATTGATGCTCCATTATAGTTAAACAGGGTACTTTTACCCTTGATATCACCTATAAAACAAACATATAAGTCTCTTGTAAAATAGAAGAAATGCTTATCTAATTTTAACCATATTAGGTCATGACTGGATTTATCGACAACTTTAATAACAATCTGAAAATCCCTTTTAATAAAAACAGCCAACCCTCTACTCGGTTTCTTAGAATCTACTGGTCTACAGTTAGTATAACACTTGTAACCCTCATATTTAAAAACATCTGTAGTGAAATCTATAGTTTATTCATTGGCTATTTTTGGAATATTATTTTCAACTATATAGTTTTTTACTCATTAGACATGAATCGTCGTATACATCACTGACCTATTTATACAATTATTGTGTCTCACAAATATACACCTTCTGGCAAACTATCCCTTTCATGCAAGCTTGTTCTTCATATATCAACATGTTTTTAATACTTAAAGTACGTTGTGAATCGTGATACGTGATTTGCCACATGCCTTGTTGAATGTCTGAATTTAATACTGAATGACAGATTTTTTAATTAAAAACGTAAATATTAAATATTATTATATGACTACTCGTTGTGCTTCATTTCTATTGGCTAATAGCCTTAGATACATGACCTGACATAGCGTTATATTCACAGCGCACTTCTGCACGCGAGGTTAATATAACATTCTAAATGCATTTCACTAGTCTTACTATAGAAATTATAGTTTTTCTATGTGGGAATAATCAACGTTTTAATTACTATTTTGATCGTAATATAAAATGACAAATATTAGATATTTAAACATCTTTAATGCAATTTTCAAACGATTTTGATATTCCGTTTAAATTCATTACTGTTATCATCGATCAATAGACAGGAAAAATGTACAAAAACTCTATTTTAAAGTAGTACAAGTGATTGAATTGTGAAGTCATATAATAAAACAATTATAGACTTTTGATATCGGTTATTACAATAATTTATCAACCCCGAATAGGGATATTCCCCTCGGCCAAAGCCTCGGCGAATATTTCTTTGGTTGATAAATTCTTGTAATAACCTCATTAAATGTCATTAATTGTATAATATGTGTAGATGCAATCTAGCAGCAAAATATAATATAAAGTTTTATTTAAAATTGAGGAAACAATTAATATACAGCAGTGTTCATGTTACTTTTGTGTATTAAAGTTGGACACTAATGCAAAACTGTGCAGCTATGAAACGGGTGTCACAATGATTTAAATGCAAGTATGAAAGGCTAGTAGATAGGATACTAGATGTTACAACCTCAAAAATAAAATAAAAAGCGGATTAAGTATCAGATAGATAAATCTTGACAGCGTTTTAGAAGAGGAAAATTGAACAAATGTTTTGGGGTAAAAATGCCGTTTGTCGTGTATGTACAGCTTTAGCACTATGTTATTTGGCCTTATGATTGTGAACAGGTTTGTACCTGAACATCTGAAATAGTTTCAGATATATTTGAATCGTTTTCTAATTAACCCATTCTTGCTTTTTGATTATGTATTTCAGTTATGCCTTTGATTTACTTTATGTTGCGCACTAACACTCAGCTCCCCAATACTCGAATCTGATTTCGTGGTATCCAGTTATATAAGTTATAAGAATACACGTAGCTATAATGTTAGCTGTCTTTGGATAAAACATCACTGCCCTTGAGATTTCAGGTTTTCTTCCACCCCTACCTCTAGTCCAAATATTTTGAAACATTTAAGTATTATATTGTGCAATGGTGGTCGAGGTTTGTTCCTATCTACATTACATGAATAACGTAAACCGTCGCAAAGGTTAAAATCCAGCATTAATGTCTGACGATCCTTTAGTATTCCTAGTCAGTCAGTCGGAAACTTGTACGATCAAGAAATTAAAGCCACAAAAAACATCTCAATAATGCTTTATTCGGTAGATATGTAATATTACTGGATTGACAGCATCACGTTGAGACTGTAATACATACATACCGACTTTTCAAATTATCATCCATTTGTTATAATGTTTCATTTTGATAGTTAGATACGTGTGCACAGTATTAAAAAATAATAGTAGGAATATGTGTACTCGGAACAGCCGAGAATCCGAATGGATATTTTGAAACCACGAGACCCCTTAAGACGTCGTGGTAGGAGTTATCTCCAATTAATACAGCGGGCGTCATATTGCGGGTGAAAATATTGAGAGGTCTGAGTCAGTGTTAGAGAGAGAACGTACATGTA
The DNA here is from genome assembly GCA_028566555.1 of Lithophaga nigra. Lineage (NCBI taxonomy): Eukaryota > Metazoa > Mollusca > Bivalvia > Mytilida > Mytilidae > Lithophaga > Lithophaga nigra. Next base: position 8,571 of record JAOXYJ010741542.1, on the reverse strand, counting down.
GCACGTTAAAAGTTACGTGTGATTCATACAAGGAATTTGGCTAGATTTGGCATGTAAATCATGACATGTTTTTACTAGGACTAGGAGAAATAACTAAAACAAACATACAAACTATAGAGAAATTCAATTGATGGAACTGGTTAAAAATATTTTTGGCTTGCATCTTTAACGATCAATATATACCAATGCGGTTTTTGTCGTACAAATCGTTAAATGAACCCATCAGTGTAATATAAGAAAAAATTGCGATTCGTGTACCTGAATCTCAGCTTGTTCGGGAGCATGGTTAATAAAGGATAATAGATAACTATCTCCCCTCTCGGCTTCCCACCTAAATATTCACCTCTTGAAAACCTTTCTTTCCCGACCCATCATTAAAATATTCAGCTTATTACAAATAAATCCAATACATCTAATAACAAAAATACCAGGAAATTATATTTTATAATTATCAGATGGTTTTTTTTAACTTTTGGTAGAATTCACGAATCATGACTTTGATTATTACTTATTTTACATAAAAACTAAAATCTGATCGGGACCTTGATGGACGAGTGGAAATAACCACAAGCCTAACACCGCTGTCTCTGGTTAGAATCCCGCTCTCCCCTCTTCAGTTGTTAAGGTACCCAGACACCTACCCAAAGTCAGGGATTTCAGCGGATTAGCTGGTTATCTGCCTGGACTTTCCTCCCCCAGTAAGTCTTGTATACCTGAAAATTGCTGAAAGTAACGATAAACACACAATAGTTTTATCGATATCGAAAATGGGAAAGTAACCTCGAGAGAAAGCAATCTTTGAAAACTGTAAAAATACTACATCCAAAATTAATATGATAGTCCGAATAGCTAAGATCGAACCGAAGAAAACAGTACGTAGGTTTTTCCTGTTCGAAATATTGCTGCCTTTGGGGTGTCTAGATAAAGTGTCTGCTACAAATTCTGGCTGGTACAATGATGCTGTATATGTTCTTATCATTTTTTCAACTCTGAGGTCTTTTCCAATTGTAATTGCGGGTTTATTTTGTTCGCAAAAACAAAATTTTATAAAAGTGTAAAAGATGTACATGCAAGATAAAATTATGTCATGACAAAGACAAAATTTTACATTAAATATAGATATTCACGTCATGTCAAAAAACCTCCCATTTTTACATTTACTGTAATTTATTGCACAGTTACGGAAAATTTTTGGAAACATCCTTTCGTATTCCATATCGGAGACCACGAAAAGAAAAGAATTCCCATTGATAACTGGGCTAAACCAAAAACTGGAAACTAAACGAAAAGAATAAATAGAATAAAAACAGGAGATAATATCCAGTTAGCGCGTACATATTTACCCAACTTATTAACATAATTTCTGCTCTTTCACTAATTGGAAAAGAAAATGAGAGATTATTTAAGTAATTTTTATCCTTTGAACTTTTAACAAGTATATATTCCCTTTTGTTCTGCTTTTATGAAAGTTTTGCTTAATTTTTACAGGATATTTGGACCTTTTGTTTCCTAGTAAACATAACTCCTATATCATAAATTATAGTAACTGGCCGTGATTGAGATCGCAGTTGAAAAATTCAGCATATATATTTCATCTAAAACAAACTTCTAAAAAAAGATTGTCTTGAATTCATTTTTATTTTTGATCCGATTTTGATTGAAATTGTTACTGTTGAACGTAAAATTTTATTTACGTTCTTCTGATAATGTCTATATACTTGTGTAATTAAAATTATTTTGAAGAAGACAACAGTAAAACACAAGGTTAAATCGATTGGATTTCAACAGTACCTTTTCCATCTAAAATTCTTTTTTTTTTAAAAACTCTGAACTACTTGAAAATAGTAAATCATAAAATTATATCAAAATTTCAACAAGAAGCCGTCATTCATTCCGCGTTTAACTATGAAAATTACATCAAAATCAGAGAAAAAGGAGTTCAGGATAAATTTCTGAACAGAAATGGCTTCATATGAAATATAAAGTGCGAACTTAATCATGGCTAGTAACTGTTGATTTCATTTTTCATTGTACATGCACATGTATATTTGTATGTTTTGTGGAATGGTAGGTAAATGTTTAGTATATCCCCTTAATGAATATACAGATAAGAATAAATTAGCGTTAAAGTCAAAATATGCATCAACATTTATATAGTTGGCATTTTTTATGCTTAATTTTGCATCAAACCAGAATGTAATACACAATGGAAGTGTGATTTGCATTTCTCGGTAGTCAATTTTAATCTCCGCCAACCGTCGTGATTAGGTATTACGTAACATTGTCCGTCTCCCTCTTCGTATTCCTCAGTTACCTTAATTGTTCCGTCCAATAGATTGCCTTTGAAATCAGTATTACTTTTAAATGTAATATACAGGTTTTCTAGAATTATGACCCTTGAGAAGGTAAGATCTTTCGAGAAGGAAAGATTTTCGATTACGAATTTTTTATGCAGTATTTTCGAACTTAATTTACTTGCTAAATGTGATATAATACAGATCATATTCGACTTTACGATCCGAGCTCACTTAGGTCCCAGAGAATAATACACTCTTGAATTTTGGTTCTCTATCCGTTATTATTTGTTTTTTATTTGTCTAAACCTATGCTCAAGAAAATGATAAATATGTCATTTTCAGCTGATATTTTCTGTTTATCTGAACTGTACTTGACGTATTTGGTCAATAAATTTTAAAAAAATTCATATAATTTCTTATTCAGTGGCAGCGCGGAAATTACCACAGACAATTTGTGTCGTTATGGGAGGATTCTATTCACAATAAATAATTTCATATTTGTTCCCTAAACTTATTGGTAAGTTGTCATCAATAATACATATATAATATAAGGCAAGTATGTATTACAAGTTTTATCTAAAATATTCTACACACTTAGTAGATTATATTTATGAAAAAAATAAACGATAACTATCCCCACACCTCCAGATTCATTTTTAGCTCCTAATTCCCTAAAATAAGGGCAATAATGGAAATATCTTTTACCACAATTGCGAAGAAAAAACCATAAAGATTTGTACCGTACATCTAAGGAAAAGTAAATTAACGTTAAATTTTTTTCATGACCGAGTATGAATGGAGCTTACAATATTTAACTGGCGAAATCACAATATTTGCAATTTTAGTTATATGCCCCATGTAAAGATAATAGTTACCAACTACTTAAGTTTTTCTCCTGTTTTAAATCCGATTCTGTAAGTAAAATCTAGTTTGAAATTTTCTGCCTTATTTTTCAATGGAAATATTGCCGACTTATTTAAAATGGCAAAATTGTTTCAACAAAAGGCTTTACACGGATCATCTGGCGAATTTGTTAAACCATTGACCAGCAGACGTTTCAATGTCGAGTAAAAAGAAAGTTTTGGTACACTATCTACTTAAAACAAATATACCATCATTAATCGAATCCCAATCTGACATGTATATGAATTAATTTGCGTGGAAGATGCCATTTTATACCATGAGACAAAAACATGAAGCGTTTATACTCTCAGAGAATAAACTACGTGATAGAAACTGAAACATATTTAGAAAAAAGTTAAGTATCACCACATAGCATCTATATATTATCAAATTTAGAAATGGGTAAAAGTTACTCGACATCAGAAGGGGTAATTTACTATTTATAGTATCACAGAGATATTGGTACTCAGCAAGTGAAGCGTTTCTCTTGTTAAAGAGAAATATCATCATTACTAATACATGAGACATGAACGTATGAAATTTAATGTATAATTCATTATAATTTTATCTCTAATTCTATTTCCGTTAAAATTAAGTATATTTTATATTACAGTAAATCCAGAAGTCCAATAGGTATAATGACAGTAAATGAGATGCGAAAAGTTATTTTCTTGTGTAAAGTAGGTCAAAATACATGTAGAAAATTGTTTAGTTAACATTGGAATCTAAGTCAAAGTTATCTGTAAACATTTAAGAGTGCAGTATAAGGGGACGACGGTTTGATTTTCTGGGGGCTTGTAAGATTTTTCTGGATCAATTATTTATTATCAACTCTTTGGCAACTAAATATTTTTTTAACGAAGCCGACGGAAAATTATTTCTATCTAAGGCATGATCTAAGTGCGGATTGAGGGAAATTGAGGCCAATATATTTTTTTCTTCAGCGCAAGGATCAAATTATTTATTTTTATGAAAATGAAAATCAAAATATTTATTTACAACATCTTCCAAGCTCCCTCCCCAAGATCAAATGGTTGTCCCCTAACTGGCAATGTTCATTTTAACGATTTTGTTTGAAACCAACTCATGTGAAAATGGACATAAATCATTTGTGTAAATGCATTAAAATTATTTATGACCATTTTCACTTGAGTTAGTTTAGAAGAAAATAAATAATTTATGTATCCTTGAAATTAAGATCAAAAACATACTGTATGGGTGTATGACAAAGGGAATACATAAAGGAGACATAACAGAGTTGGATCTGTATAAAATGAAAACCGGGCCATAGTCATATCAGTCATTGACAAGTACAGTTAAATTGATTAACTAAGTGGTGCATTTAAATCAACTTAAATGGCTAATTTATAAATTTCGAATGAATAAGGATAACAAAAAGATAAATGGATTTGTTAAATGACTCCATGTAAATTTTAATAAACCAGCTCTATTCAGGGCAGTAAGTAAGTAAATATAAGTTTAAAATGTTTTAATAAAAAGAAATATATTCTTTACAAATAGGACACTTAGAGAGACGGCATACATTTAATTACATGTCCTGGTGTTTTCAGTTAAAATCTGGTTGTAACGACGGATCAAAATTCCATATACAATCACATATTACACAAATGTAGAATATTTTGACTCTTTGAGACATTTTCGGAAACTAAAACTATGCACAAATATTTATTTACGTTTAATTGTTATTTCAGTAGAAAAGCTGTTTAAATTATAAGGCTTAAGAAATAAATATAGTTTTTGCCGTGGTCTTATCGCTATCATTAATTTCCCAAAAGAAATCTGTAACAGAATGCAACATCGTTCCTCGTTAAGGGTATTTATGAATTTACATTAGAAAAGCATATATTATTGCAAAATATTCGCCGTGCTTCTAGAGCAAAAAATGTCAAAGTTGTGGTATATAACAGCAAAAACTGGCAACTCAGGGAAAAACAATCGACAGGGAAACGCAAATGGACAGACATGCCACATTTGAATTAACCGTTCATTTTACCTATCCGTTATAAAGTAAAATTGCCAATAGCGGAACTGCCGTGTAATTTTCTCTAACTGGATTTTGTTATAAGACAAATCAACCCTTTTAATGTGTTACTTGATTTTTTAAATTATAGCGGTGTTTATGGCTATAAATTTAATGTTTTTACAATAACTACTATTTGAAGTATTAAATGGGCTTAATGATCAACCATACCTGATATCTTCGAGTGAACGGAGCTGTTAACTGTCAGTAATTCATACATGATTTTATCATATTTGAAAATTCACGACCTCTCAACGATGTGAATATCAAAAGTCTTACGTGGCATTTGGTGAATATTGGGTGAATATCTCACCTACAGGTGTATTCATTCTAAAGTCTTCATTTTGTTTTGTTGCTCCGTTGTTGGTGTTACTGTTACATTGTTGACATGAGAAAAGATGACTTGGTAATCAGATCGTGCAATGCTGAACAGATTTTACAAAACTTTATTCCATAAAACCAGAAGCAGAATATTAATTTTACTGATAATGAAATTTGACATTATATCAATTACTTTCTGGACGAGGACTGGAAAAAATCTTACAAAATCCAGGAAAATGAAAATAAATAAAATAGATTGGAACCTGTAATGAAGAAAAAAATCAGGACAGGTATCGTCCCTCCCCCAACGTCCTGTAAGGGAAAAGCAAGATTGTGACCAAATTTATTCCCGGTCAAAACCAAACAAATAGAAAAAGAACATTTCTTCCATCACTCCTACCTAAATCACATGGTTTCTCCCTTAAATCCAGAAAAAAAGAGTCGTAAAACTACCACACAGATTTTAAAAAGCAATATGAAAAATAAAGTAATGGCTGTTTGAGACAAGAAGATATGAATTGTAGTTCACAGCGTTTATCCCTTCTTAAAATGAAACGTTTTCAACTATATGGAAATTTACATGATATGTAGTCAGACAAGAAAACAAAGATGAAGTTAATACTTTTATTTTGAGGGTATAACACCCCTTTTTTGTCTGACTAACCCCAAGGCGCCTGTGTTTTTCATCAAAATGATGGTTCTCCTGTGGTGGGTCTAAGATCCATTTTATCGACATTTTTTATTTTCTTTATGTTTAAATATATCGGAAGTTTGCATCATGGTACTCTAACGTTATATATAATTTGGAGCCTTGCAGGCCGAGTGGCTGAGATAGTTAGTAATTCACTACAGATCATCGGCGTGTCAACTGTAGGGTTGTGAGTTCGAGCTTTGTTCAAAGCCAGCTGAATTTACCATAATTGTGCATCATGGTATTCTGACGTTATATATCCATGTTCCTTTGAAAATAGGAGCCTGAGTGGCCTAGGTATTTAATTATCAACTGTAAATCATTGGCGTACCAACGCTGATGTTGTGAGATCGAGCTTTGATTGGGGCCATGCGAGTTCAAATCTGCTAGAATTTTCTGTTTTCAGGTCTGAGGAATGGTCTGTTAGTGGGAGCAGACCAGTCTTTCCGTAAGTTTTCAGTCTCCCGGTTTTTTCCGGGGAAGGGCTTAATACAAAGGTTAGTACCATACCATTGCCACCTGTGGCCACAGTTTTAAGTTCTCAACGGATACTCCAGCTTCCTTTTCAGCAAAAACTGAAAACTGATGATAGTGCCGAACAATGTCATTTAATCAATCAAATAATCTGTCCAAATGTCGCTAAATGATAACTGGCTGTCGCAGATTCGAGTCTTGCTCTTCCTGCTTCAGGTGTTAAGGTATCCAGACACATATGCAACGTAATGGGTTTCACCGGGTCAGCTCGATAGCTGTCAGGACTTTCCTCCCCAAATCTGGAATTCACCCCAACCCCTCGATATTTGTCTTATTCGGGTATGGGACGTACTAAAATCAAGAGAGATGAAGGTCGATAGTTTCCGAAAGTAATCCTAGGCGATGCTATTGTGAAAAATTACTATCGCTCTCTGCCGTCATAATTTGATAAGCCATTTATTGACAGATTGACGAAATAAATACATTGTGATTTTTCCGTTGCAAACACGAATTTGTCGGTTGAACACAAACATTAGCAATAATGCAAAGCACTAAATACTAAAATACAATGGATTAGCAGTTGTTGTAATGCAATAAAAATTCAACTTAAGCATTATTCATTAGTAAACAAGCAATTTGTAACTACACACAAGACTTTGTAAGAAGTTCAAATGTAACTGTAATTTAAAAGCAAGGACTATCAATATTTGTAATAAAATACTGATTAAGCGCAAACGCTTATCAACAGAAATTCTTACTTCAATGCAATAATCTGTAAGTACATGTATTTAAATGTAATTGTAGTTTAAATGCGTGCACTTAACAGTAATCATAACAGAATAAAAATTATACATAAGTATTTAACAAGTATAAACAGTCTATGATACCAAATTTAGTGCACAATATGCACATTTCGACAAACAATGTCTCACCAGTCGTGCTCGAGGCCTAATTTTGCTTAAATACTGTGCCATATAATTTTCCTCAGTTTTTGAATATCAATGTGTCCCTTTCACGTCTACACTTTAATTACCGTAACTGCTAAATTGAAATATATATGAATATACTGAAATATTTTAATAACGCGACACTCCCATTTATTTTCTATATTATCAAAAGTTTAAGGTTGAACAGTTCGTAGTCATTGTAAGACCAATCATCTCCGAAATTTTTCAGATTTTGCTTCCGGAAATTTGAATTATCTAAAAACGCAATTTTACCCCCAAAACTCAAAATCGGCATAATTTGCCCAAAATGTGAACTCTATTCTACCCCAGTGGCGAAATGTTTAGAACATCTTAGAAATTCTTTAAGATTCTATGTGTAAAATATGCCTCATTTCACGCCATAAGAGCCAGAGAAATTTTGACCCTTCCCGTTCAAGATTTTACAATTTCCAAGGAATCAAACTGGTTCAAATCGAGAACTTGCCCTCTCGTTTTAAAGATGAACAAAAAATTTTGAAATTATTATTTGATATAAATAAATATGAAAATTTAGCATATTATGGAACCCCATGTTGAGTGTTAGTAAAGTCCGTCAGTATATTATATGAAACATATACACGTCTAAACAAAACTGTACTTGGTTTAACTTTTCCGATTCACTAATAAAGATCATAAATCGATTTAATTAACGGTGCGTACGAAGTTGCATACATTAATAATAAATTGTCAAGACACTCTTTATAAAAACTCTATTGGACAAACCAACATGGCAGGTAAGCGTCTTTAAAATTTTTATCATTAATTGAAATCATTTGTCGATGTTTTCTGAAAAATGAATCTTTTTTTGCTCAGGCAGCAAAATTGCTACGATTTAATTTTATTTATTATTATTTAATT
>JAOXYJ010740435.1:0-13773 GCA_028566555.1 Lithophaga nigra | reverse complement strand
GAAACCTTTTTTTTTTTTGGCAATTGCTCTAAGCCCACTCATTATCTAACATTTGTTATCCTCAGTAAAGTGTTGCAAAGTATTATAAATATGTTCACATATTTAGCAGAGCATATACAATGTTCACGATCAGTGTAGATTACAACATCATTACTGTTATGTCGTTTTTAAAGAACTCTTTAGAAAATAAGAAGACCAAATCGTTCAGTTTTATAGCCATTTAAAATTTGGGTCAAATATCTTGCTTGTAGTTTTTTAAATGTATGCATGAAACTTTATATTATTACAAACTATTATGACGTAACCTTGTCATAAATCATTTTACGAAAATAAATAGTAGAAGAACACAGGTAAGTTTTTTTCTAATTTATATCAACATTTTTCTTAATTTAAATCTCCCAACTTCTACTTTTAAAGAACCCCTCCGATGCACACGTAGTATCATATCCCGATATATGAACGTTTCAATATTTCTTAGCTTTAGTTTTGAACTACTGAAACCCCGACATTGGGAAGATGTCTGGAAACTTTAGTGTTTTTCGGTCCTAGCTTTCCAACAAATCTGTAGTTGACTTCTATTGAATTATATTTTTCAACCAAATATTATTTAGCAGATAAAAGGAGCGAGCTGTTTGGAAGATGTAATACTTATACATGGCTTTTTGAGCTAATTAAAGTTAAGTGATTTGGTGTAGGTAATGCCTTGGGATACCTTTTTCCATCAGGTCTACAGACCGTATCATCTGAAAAAAATCCCTTCAAAATGGTGTTGCAATTTAATTTTTGTGTTTATATTCAACATTTCAAATGTTTATTTATTTTCCCGGTGGGATTTTTCAATTCTTCTATTATTGACTGAAAATGACAAGTTGACCAAATGACTTATCGCAGTTATGATTAGCACGTAAATACTAAGATTTTGCAAGTTGGCCCACGAGATACCAGAAGTCTATTTTTAGACATTATCTTAACGCGTTGCAATTGAAAAAAATCTTCCAACTTTGCAATCAATAGGGAAAATAACAAAATTAAAGGTTTCTGTTTTTGATGTTTTTAATGTTATTTTAAGGTTTATAAAAAAAGTTTCTAATTTTATTATTTAGCCTATAACACAAATTCTAGTTTTCCTTTAGTTGCCAACTGAAAGGATCATCTAAAAATAGCACGTCAATATGTTGTTGCTACCATAAGTTCTTTGTGTAAAAATATCCTCAATTGGGTTTTTCCTATTGGGATTTTTCATTTTGTTAACGATCGATTACATAATCAATCTCCGTTCTGTAAAATCTTAAAATTTGTGGCCTTGAGATATGCAAGATATACTAGTAAGCAAGGGTAACTTGTCTGTAAGTATGAATACTTTGCGAATACATGAAGGCGTAACGGAAAGCATGTCGAATTCTATTGAGACACGTTATTAAAATAGCGTCTGTAATAAACTCTGGTCAAATTATGAATGAAAGTTTTTTCAAATTTGCATGTCAACAGTATAAAAATGGAAGCAAAGTTTTCTATTTCGATGAAAAAGCTGCATTTCATATTCGACTGCACAAATTCTTTGGATTCCCTACCGTTTGCCGTGTCTTCCCTATCATTATGAACCATAGAATAATTTTTGTATCGCACATGGGAACATTAATGGTAACATTCTCTCTTATATTATAGGACGATGGTATTTGATACGCACAACACTCTCAATAGAATATTGACTTTTCCGCCTTATTTTTGTCGCGAAGGTCTGCTTAGTATAAATTTCACTTGTATAACAGTAATATTACTTTCGATACAAATTTTGCGATTGTAATTCGATATTTAAAATACATGACATGATTTTAATTGATTAAAGCAATTGTTAATTCAATTATCACCAAAGTGCTTCTACGTTGTAGTGAGTGCTGTAAAAATACGTCTAATCTTTACGACTGGTAGTACTATTGCTCAACATTTAGTGTTATCTTTAAAAAGGAAATTTTGAACTTGTTCAAAAATCATGTTATGAAAATAAGAATACGATGCTGAAATACTTGTAGCTAAATAGACATTTATCACTTTAGCTCTACTTGTTTAAATTTTATACAATATCCGTAGACATAGTAGTTAGAAGTAAACTCGCATAACTCTACAGCCATATCTTCAAGTGTAATGAAACCTAATTAGTGTCAATTAATTCGGGTCTTAAAAGTAACCCTTGGTTTTTTTCTGCCATATACCGCACGTCGTATCATAGTCAAATAATATTATAATAACAAATTTTATCGTCTTTTTCAGGGTAAAGATACAGCATGGAAAGACTACTTACTATAATTATCTATCTTTTTTATATCCATTACGAATCGGGATTATCCGAATCAAAAACAGAAAGAAGACTGACCGCGAAAAACATATTTCTAAGCCTAATAACCAGAAGAAATACTCATTCTTTTTCACACACCATTGGGAAACGATCAAGTACAAATCACTGTGAATATAGGTATTACTTGACCAAGGATGATGAAGTATGTTGCCTTTGCCCGCCTGGATATTACAAATTGGAGGACTGTTCGTCGGTAAACCCCAAAACTATATGTTCTATTTGTTCAGCTGATTCTTTCACAAGTAAATATAACCACTTTTCGGAATGTTTAAAGCATAATTTGTGTGGTATTGGATATGGTGTCCTGATAAAAGGTTAGTAAAAATAATGCACAAATGCATAGATTGTTTAGATTTATAAAATATTAAATATATATATATAGTTAACAGTGGAGGTAGATGGAATGTGCGTCTGTGGGACAAATACATTAATCAATGAAACCGTTATCAAGACAACCAGAGTAGTAATTTAATTATCTTATTTTTACAATATCTTTGTGTTATCAACAGCGTAAAATGTAATATCGTATTATGAACAAAATAAAAGTTATCTGGAAAAAACTATGGAGGGTTGGGAGCAAAAAGGTGCCACTTGTGTATAGAAAATATATAACAAAGGAGACGTTTTCGTCTCCGCTCTTGATATGGTCTTTTTTTGAAAAAAAACGGGAATAAAATGATCTTGCGACTATCTAAAGCAAGTTTATTTTCTTTTGGTTTCTTTTTGAATTAATAATACACATGCCAGCTATTATTTGTATATAAATTGATCTAGATTCTATCAAAAGGAATCAAATCTTCCTCTCCGCCTTTCAGACCGTGCAAAGGATGATAAATGCGATATTCATCAATTATTAGCCAATAATTATTGGCGAGCTATGAGGACAATGGCATGCTAATAGTCCCCCAAGACACCAATTCTCTCTTTTTATCCAAAACAGGTTACCTTTCATTGTCCGATTTATCTCCTCTGGCAGCAGACATTCTTTAAAAAACTAATACGGCAAAATTGATTTGTACTTTTACAGCCGCTCCCCACCAACCGAGGGAACCTGCACGCTAAAGAACGTAACAAACTCATTGCGAGTGGTCCGTAGGTGGCCAGTTACAAGACTAAATTTTCCGTCCCTACCCGTCCTGTCCTACTTTTTCATTGGCAATCAAACTTATCCGCCCCTTCTCCCGGTGCCCCACTTTTCAGATCCTACCAACTGATATATTGTTAACTTGTTCTTATCTTGGATATGCATATAAACTTGCCACTGGACGTTAAACAACAACAATAAATCAATATTTTACAGCCACATGACTGCATTTTAGTCCATGCAAAAGCATAGAATTGGTTATTGTAATAAATGACATTAACCTGTTAAAAATCTGTATTGGAGAAATATTATTATTATTAAACAGGTGTACTTTCCCCGTAGTTGGCTGTAGCCCTATACCGGCTAATATGGGAGTTGCCTCTTGGAAATTGGAGATAACTTTTTTGGATGAAAAGTTGGTGTAGAAGATGACAATAAAGTAGCCAGTAAATAAGTGATTGATTGTACCGAAGACAAACAAGGACTTATGGAACGACGTGCCGTCCTCTCAATTCACTTCACAAGGGAGGCAAACCGGTCTGCTTCACTTGCGATGATTGGTATATTGTCTTGTAAATTGTTCGAAAATATCAGACGTCGAGCTTACCATATGATAAAAGGAAAAAGTTCCGAAACAGAAAAGCGCGGGAAAACGTCTACCGCTGGTATAATATTTTGCATTTCTGTGACGTAAATAGTCACCGAATCCATATACAGGCTAGTTGTGTTTTTTTGCAAATTATCTATTCTATATTTAGTCAAATAAAAAAAATACATACTAATATAAAATAAAACCTTGTATAATATACACGATATATGACTATCATTTTACATCATTTGTGCAATAGCAGCATCCCTGTTTTTAAACACTGAATACATTAAAAATTGTGTATATTTTAAATATTATTAACCAACTAAGTACATTATTGCCAAAAATGACTGTTTATTAAAAAAAACCCAACTGGGCTTATTACAGACAAACCGGGCATTAATACAGGGTCATTACAGAGAAACAGGGCCATTATCAGATCTAAAAAATTGAAAATCAGCGGTCATGTTGAATTTTTCAGATTTGATAATGGCCCTGTATTAATGCCCGGTTTGTCTGTAATAAGCCCAGTTGGTTTTCTAATAATGTACTTAGTTAGTTAATAATAAATCTGTAAAAACCCAAACGGCTTGCCATACTTTTTGATGACAAAAAAACAAGTAGCTTTCATGAATTTTCACAATGTATCCATAAAAAGATACCACTACCTCAAATTATACGACAGAATTTCGAAATCACGTTTTAGGGTGTTTAGGGAGTTTTTGTACCAAATTCTAATCCATTGAAATGTCTTATAACCTTACAGAACTTTCTTTCCTGAACATTTTGAGCCCAAGTTTGTATCTGTAGGACAATCCATCTCCGAGATATCAATGTTTGAAGGTTTGAAGTAAGGACCGTTTTGCGGAATTCTTTTAATTGAACATACAGTATTTTCAATATAAACCATCATTATAATAATGGTTATTAAATGGCACCATTATAATTGAGAAGATAAAGTCAATTTTCATGAAACTATAACTTTTTCAATTCTTCTCTGATTTTCAAAATTTTTTCTGCGAGTTGTAACTTGAGAAGTATACTTTAAGTACATTGCTTCCAACCAGCTGTTAAAGATAAATTACCTTTAATACACAGGTGCAAAACCAGGTGAAAATAAGGTGAAAAAATCCAATTTCAAGTATCTGGACACACACATATGGTCTTTTGGCACTTATGAAATAGATAACTAAGATAGTTTCTGCTCAATAATCAAATTTATTTTCAAAACCAACCAAAAAGAGCCAATATAAGCAGGTATTTCACATACACAGGTAAATTAATACAGGTGAGACAGGTAAATTAATCATTAAATCATGGGGAAAATGGGAATTTCCAATGAAAATCTTAATTTATGGATATATAAAAGTTCAGAGAAACATATTGCTTAATAGTGTAACATTAGATGATGAAAAAGAGCAGTTTCAGGTAACAAGGTATTTTGTACAGGTAAAAATTAATTAATTTACAGGTAAATATATGAAAATAGATAAAAATAGCCATTTTTATCATCATAATAGCAAAAATGATAGCATAAATTGTTTTTGAAATATATAGATCTTTCATTTATAGTCTTAGCAAAAGCTACTATGCTCTTAAGATAGATTTACAGGTAAACAGGTAAATTACAGGTAAATTACAGGTAAGTCTTAAAAACAAGCAAAAAAAAAATACATAAGAATGAGTTATGGTACTTGAAAAAGTATCAAATAGGAATTATACATGTACTTTTTCAGATTGTAATTTATTTTCTGAAACCCAAAAATAAAAAAAAAGGTATTTAATATGCATACAGGTAAATAAATACAGGTGAGACAGGTGTTAATTATGAAAAGTCTTGGAATTTTTTTAATTTGAACAAAACTTTTAAGTTCCATGACATAAGCATGATACAAAAGTTCAGAGAAACATACTGCTAAATTTTGCAAAACAAATACAGAACAAAACTGTTACAGGTAACAAGGTAATCTGTACAGGTAAAAGGTAATTAACAGGTAAGTATGAGAAAAGGTGCAAAAATTCGAACCACAAAATGTATTGGAGATTGACTTAAGCTTTAAAATTCTTAAAAGTAAAAAGACAATGGATATAAAAAAATCATTAATGGCTAATTACAGGTAGACAGGTAAAATATTACAAATACAGGTAAAAATAGAAACTTTAAGTGTTTGTTATATTTCACAGTCAGGATTGTGAAGTAAAATCTCAGGAATCTGAAACAGAGAGAAAATAATAATCAAAATTTGACAAGGAGGTCCCCCTTCTTTAGATCCATAAGAAGAGGAAAGAACCAAACATCATCAGGGCAGTCATCGTACCTAATATTGTATTCGGTTTTAATTGCATCTGTTTTCTGCTTTTTAATACTAAGGACTTGAGCATCAAACCACTGTATAGTGTTATTTTCATTGCATTTTTGAGAAATCCTTTTCCCAACTAAATCATTTGGATTCTCTATATAATGAGGTAAAGACTCTTTTTGTTGCTTAATTTGTCTAGCTAATCTTTCTTCTGATAATTTAGAGAATAACATATTTTTTTTGGACTGAAGAGACTCTTGAATTTGATCTTCAGATTTGTAAGACATAGAACACTCATTTTGGACAGATTCTTGCTCAGTATCATTCAACTCTAATATTTTGGCCAAATTTTCATGTAACTCATCATTTGAATATTTTTTCTTTTTATATGTCTCCTGAAAGAGCTCTTTAGGACCTTTTGAAAGTAAAACTACTTTATGAAATTTAATTTGTACTAATAGTGCTTCTCTCAATTTTTTCGATTCTAATGCATTGATTTGTTGTTCCAATTGAGATTTATCCCAGACACCACCAAATTTTACAATTTCACGACTGACAGACAATTTGTTATTCATTTTGGTTTGTTCTGATTTTTCTTGCTTTGCCTTTTTTTCAGCAAGTTTATTTGCAATTTGTACCTCTACCTCTTTTTGTCTATTTTGAATAATATCAATATATTGAGGGGCAAGTTTCTGAGCACTATCCAAGGTAGCATGCTTTATGTCAGTGGGCAAATTACTAAGCCATTCAGCAGGTTTGTTTCTAGTCCACATGAGAACAGTTTCTAGAGTGGACGATTTAGCTGCAGGTTTAGCTTTCAATAAATTGTCAAGGATGGCCATGTCCCTCTCACTAATAGCATTTGTTTTCGGGACATTTTTTGACATTTCTGATAGATTTTTTGATGGTTCCCAGTATGAACCCCCTGGTAACTGACTTGCTGCTTGTCTTTCTAGTATTATTTGTAATTGTGCACATAGCAATTCAAGTGCTATTTGTGTAAAAGAGTCTAGCTGGGGGTCATTTGTCTCCTTAAAAAGTTCATTATACAAGTCATCTTTATCCAACAAGCTCACATCAAACATACAAGCTCCACTAAAAGGTTCAGAACCATCAGCTGCCCACTGACTGAGACAAAGCTTCATTTGCAACAAATGATTATTTAAATCTAAGATAGACCCTTCTTGCTCTAATAATTTCCAAAAGGGAGCAGTTACTAGCTTATCTAACATGCCCATAGCTCTTGCACCAGCAATAAAAACCTTAGCCTTTATGTCAAAAAGGACAGATTTTAACAACCCATTGGGTTCAGGGTAATCCTGGAGAAGCTCCAAAATGTCATTTCTATGTAAGTATACAGCAGCACTATCGTGGAAAGCTATATTAATTCTATGCCCATGAAAAGTAACTAAATGGTTTTTCTTGTCCCGTCCCTTAAGAAAAACTTCCCAAAATGACCCGATTCCAGATTTGTCTGATCCCCTTTTTGTAAGTGCTTTTGCTGCTGTTCGAGCTAAACGAAATGTACCACTTTCCTCACTCTCAAATGAAAAAGGGTTTCTGCTGTCAGTAACAGACTCTTCAAACATTTTCAGTGCTTTATCAGCTGCTGTACCAAAATTTGCAAGAAGATGTAGCCTACATGCAAATCGACCCATTTTAGAAATGTCAGCTCTTTCATTTTCAGTCAAATTTTCAAAATTTTCAATCACTGTTGGTAAAAGGTCTGTTCTAATTTTTTCTATATTCTCATTAAAAACATTATTTGTGGCACACTGATCACTTAATAGGCATTTAATAGATGTGATAAGTTTGGCCTTCACTTCAGATGTATCTTGTTCTGAGTCTGAGTAAGACATAGCAAGGTCATCTATAATATTATTAAAGCATTTTGTATATGTGGCAGCATCACCCCCTCCTACTTTACTCAAGCCAAGCGATAAATTTGAGCCATCTTTCAAAGTTACTTGCATACCCTCATAATGGTCATGATATTTGGTTGTTGCATCTTGATGCAAAACATTCCCCTTTGCTTCTGTAGGGTCATAATTTGTTAGCATGGCTTCACAGGCCTGTTTACAAGCAACAATCTTTGCTTCAACCATAAGCCTACTACTTATTAAACTTTTGCTTGGAAGCCTCTCTGGTAGCTTTCCTGTCAGGTTTTTCAAAACAGATCTTATAACAACAGGGACTTTATTTAAGCTAACATTACCCTCAGTTACTAGCTGAATGCAACATTCACGAATTTCATTTGTATATTTCCCATTTTCAAAAGTAGGAATTAAGTCACTCTCTAAAAAATCATTTACTTTTTCCAGACCCTTTATTTGCTCATTCAGTTCTTTCTTTTCATGCTCAAAATTTTCTATTTCAATTTCATGCTGTTGTTTAAGTATTTCTTTGGCATTTACAGTTTTCTCTAACTTTTTATTTAGTGATGAAACTTTTTTTTGTAAAGCAATTTTCTGCCTATTTAATATTTGTTTCTGCTCAGAAAGCGTATGCCTTTCACTTTCTTTTTCAAACAAATCTTCCCATAAATCCTCTATCTCATTTTTATACCTCTCTGAATCCTCCCGCAATACCTCCTCATTTAAAATAATCCCTTCCCTTTCACCCAATTCTTCCCAAAGTTGTTCATTTTCATCTGTCTTTGATCTTAATTCTTGAGTCAAGTTTTTTATTTTATCATTCTTTCTTTTCAGCTTTTTATTTACATTTCTTATATCATATGTCCCCAATTTTGACTTTGCTTCAGCTAGTTGTTGGATTTTTGTATCTAATTTTTCTGATTGAGTTTTATATTTTTCCTCTAATTTTTGCAAACTATTTTGCAATTTTTCGTTGTTATCACTAAATTTAACCACTTCTGATTTACACTCCGATATAATTGCATTACAGTTAATTACAAGATTGTTGTAACTTTCTTTTAAAGCATCGTAATTATTGATAACCTCATCTAAATCATCAGATTTTTCTTCCAATTTCCTTTTCAAAAACCTGTTTTCTGTGACAACTTGTTTTGTATTATCAACGACCTTTTTTGCCAAGATTTGTTTATCATCACTGAAAGAACCGACAACTGAATCTTCCCTTCTTTCAGGAAATTTAAAAATACTTTCTAAGAAATCTTGAACATTTTTACTTTTATTCTTTTTCATCTTTTTTACTTTATCCACACTATCCTTGATTTTCCTTCTTACACTACTTTCATTATAGTTACATTTTTGATTACCAGTGAGAGCAAAAAGATGTGACATACATTGATCTTCACTATGACAAAATGACCTCAATTCACAAATAAAACCAATAGGAACTTCCTTAACAACTGATTCAAATTTGTTCAAAATTTCAACAGAAATACCAAGTTTTTCAGAAAAAGGTCCAAAGAATTCAACAAAAGAAACTGTCTCTACTGAACAAGAACTTGAAGGGACACTTGGATCCATCTTTAATCTGTATCTTTACTTAGCTTGACTTTACCCTTTAACAAGACAATATACTATATTTAGTACCATAAGGACAACACAAAACAAATATAAATGCAAGTGTAAATATAAAAAGAGAAGATATGGAATAAATGTCAAGGAGACCATACTCCATCTACTATATGGAATTGATTTAAGAAACTAGATGTCTTCACAAGGCCTTCAACAAGGGTGGAATCCCACTCCCTGTGACGAGTACATGTAGTACATATAGGTTTAATAATAATGACACAAACATGTCTGTATGTAATTTTGTTTGTTCTGTTTTATATGTAATAGTTTTCACAGCTAAGTATAATAAGTAATGTTTGGGACATCCCATTTAATCTGCAAGAAGGAAATGGGAGGACTGAAACACAAAATATTGATCCAAAATTTAATGAAATAAATAAAATATTGTTGACATGCAAGCAAGTAGAAATCAGAAACCAGTTGTCCCCAACACATACATGTAATGTAAAATAAGTGTTTGATCCTAATATGATTTGAAAAATTTTCTGATTCCCATGATAACAAACCGCATTGTGTGTAAAACAAAACAGTGCCAAAAATTAGATGTCCAACCAAAAAAATCATTTTGAACGTTAATTGACTGTGCCTTATATACATTTTGGTGTAGTTTTGTAAGTTAATCATAAAAGCATGTAAGGTAATCTCAATAAATATGATAAGATAAATATATGAACTCAAAAACTGACTACGGGTTCAAGATTCATGTCTAGTTTTGTGTGTATGTGGTTTGTTAATTTATTTGAAATAGCCCTCTTATGTTGTTATGATTGTAATGATCATATATGAGAAAATACAGAACACAATTAACTGAAATTCAATTACCATAAAATAACTTCTTTTACTTTGCCAACTTGACTTGTTAATCATACATGAATATAGTTAACAATCTGCCATTTTAAGGTAGAACTAGAAGAAAGCTGCAACAAATGGAAAAAAAACAACATTAAAACCCTGAAGGAGAGAATTAAGATAACTTCCAAAACAAGATGCCATACCTACATTTAATTTGTGACAGTAATCTGAGTTGAGAAATGTCCTTTTTAATTGCAACAAGTTTATTAATGTTGAAAATAAAAATGGAAAAAAAAACAGGGAGGGGGGGGTAGTACACCTAAGAAAATCCTATCTCATTCATATTGTAGACAGTAAAGGCATGCATTACAAGATGATAATGTCAAAACGTATTTATAATACTTATAATCCATTTATTTTCTACATCAAAAGTCACAAAAGCCACTTTTACTAAGGAAGGGGGGGGGGCAAGTAGAGCTCTAGATAAGTACTTTATTTCACTCATATTTCTCAATTCTAGGTACAAATGATAGCAGATGTATCTTAAATTTTTCCCTTTCTGCATCTGAGTGTGTCGTAACTCTCAATAAACATGCAAAGAAGCGCCGACCGTCGACACGAACTGAATTTTTTCATCTCAAAATGGCGACGTTATTTCGGCTTCAACAACTCTCAGAAAATGCATTTTCCGCACGTATTTCTTACATATATAAACGAAACAATATGCGAATTGTGTAGTCGAAACATTAAAGTTTTAAAATATATATCCCCAAAATACATTCTCTCGCTCATTTTGATAGAAAAACTACGATTTTCGATAAATTACCTCCGTAACTTTCCTTTCCGACACGCTAGAAATTTCGGGGTTTCACCATATTGAAGCAGAATTATTCTATTTTAAACAGAACCACATCGAGGGAACCAATCAAACTGCATTTCAAGCGGAATTCCCTTTAAAAATAGCTATTGACGTATGTTCCAATATAAAAATAGGTGCCAATCAATAAGAATTAATCACGCACGCAAATGAATAGGCATTCCCAAACTTCAAACACTGATAATCGGAGTTTCAGATGTTGAATTTAAATAAAAGAGGTATCACTGAAAAGCTCTTTTAAAATGCAATCCATTGATATATAAAACATAGTTAGTTTTAATTCGTGTTTAGAAAAAATAAAGAAAGTTCTACACACGTTAAGGATTTTTTATCGTTTGTTGTTGTATTCTCGATAACCGGATCACGTGACTAAACACCCTACAGAGTCTTGGTTTCGATCATATAAAGTTTTCATGTAATGAAATAATTTTAATTATATTTATATGTCTCCGGTATTAACTAACAGCATTACATAATTGAAAAAATAAATACGATAAAATGAGTATCTAATTTTATATCAATTTTTTCCATCAAATGGACTATAACATTTTTAATGCGTACATTTTGATCCCCCCTTTATTGGAAAATTATGCCAGATATGATAAAAATGTCAATTTTTTAGATTGACCTTCCTCTTCATATTTATGAATTTGTGCATATCAAGTTGGAGCCCTGTTCAACCCTATGGCATAAAAAGATACCCAATTTCAACCAGTGACGTAAATGACCGGTCTCGCCTTGTAACAAGAAATTTCCCCATATGAACCTAAGTAATCTGGACCTTGTTGACATAAAATGACAACCCAAACACTTTTTTTTAATTGTGACGTAGTATCAACTTTTATTACATGATTTAATTGGTTACAATACTCTTGACATGCGCACCTAAGGTGTCGTCTGAGAACAGCAGACGACAGTTAGACGTAGACGAACAAGAGAATAGGAACGGTTTGTTTTAAAAAGTGGATTTGTCTTTAAAATGATAAAAGTAACTTGCGATTTTCAACTAAATATTCAGTCAGAAGGAGGAAATTTGCTTCATTTAACTTACCGTTTACGTTAAGCATTCCGAATTCGTAAACTTTTAATATCTCTAAAACGCTACAAACCTTTAAATCCACTGCCATCATGGGACAGTGAAAGGAAAACGAAAATGTAGGTTATTTAACTGATGCGCGACAAACCATAGTAAACAGAAACACGAATTTTGTACTTAACAATTGTATCATGACGGGGATCTTTTCGTACCAGGTCTATCCATGTCTCAAGACTAATTTCCCGTTCTTTTTATGAATGAATTACGCTGGTTGACCCGATGTCAATTGGTGCAAATCGCGTCGTTGAACACTGTGACGTTTGAAAATCTGTAGATGTGACGTCAACATTTTCAAGGAAAATGCATTAATAGAGAGTTCCTCCATCCGCCGTTTTTTACCAAATTCACGTAATTTGTATCTCTTTTTGCCATACATTTCTTCGACTTTATCCATCTCTCTACAAACAAACCTATCAAACTAGAGAGGACCTTTTACACAAAAAATCATGTAAATATTAAATGCGTGTTTTCAATTTCCATTTTCTAAGCCGTGTGGATTTACAATCCAGAATTACACATCGATCTCTATTCTGATCATTACAAAATTCTCTCGTCTGTTTTTGTCTTTTTACGTGGGCAGAGAGTTGTCCAGAAAAAGATGTAACTCTTGGTCTATAACCTCAAGTGGAAGCGCTCTATTGCAAACTCGCCTATAAACTGTATCGGTATCGGCTCCGTTTGTCATACCTGCAGTCTTACCATGAGTTCGTTTGCCCTATTTTAAAATAAATCTATATATAACCTGCACAGATACTTATTAAAAAGATATTGCAACAGACAATAATGTAAGTAAATAAAATAACCAGATGAAGCTTGAAGTTGCTTGTTATTTTGTTTACACCTTTCTCAAATCTTTAGGGAACGATCATTTAACTTGAAGGGGCGAGAGGGCTATGGTTTTTATCTAAAAACTTTTCATATTTTAAATTTTGAAGAAAAAACTTGATTCAAACGGGAAAAATAAATATATTTAAGCCCCAATTTCACCTTTTGGAAATACCATTTAATTTGAAAGGGGATTTATGGGTTTTCATCTAAAACAATTTTCGTATTCCAAATTTCGAAGAAAAAAATTATTTGATTCAAACAGGAAAAACATATTCTGAAGCCCAATTTTTACCTTATAACTTCATATTAAATTTAAAAAAAAATTGCGGTGCTACGTGCTGGAAAATTAAA
>JAOXYJ010739330.1:0-13779 GCA_028566555.1 Lithophaga nigra | reverse complement strand
AATAATTTTAGAATTGTCCGGATGGTTGTTTGTATCTAAATTTGACCAACAGCTTATTTTGGGACTATAAAAACCTTAATCATCCACCCGGTAATTATTAATCCATAACTTCGAAGGTCTTGAAATATTTGAGGACCTCCTGAAATAAAACAATTTGGCCTATTATTTGGATGCCCTGGAATAATTGAGGATATCCTGAACTCAAATTATGGAGATCCTAAAATATTTTAGGTCTTGACATCGAATTGTGGAAGTCCATAAATATTTAAGGACCTCCTTAAATACAAGAATTGTGACCAATTCCGCGCCTCATAGATTCCATTGGTGTAAGACCGTGTATCTAAATTCAAACTGAAAGAAAAGGCTTCAATATACATAGATCCATGGTTGTCACATATATGTTTTGCAATCTCGAGTTTGCTGTGCTTGGTATCGATTCAAACTGGTTTAAAACGATTTTCCTGTAGCTATAGAATTTTACCGACTGTAGTATAAGGGAAATAACTCTAACTGGATTAATTCTGGTCTTCACGGCCGAGTGAAAAATAAGTCTTGTAAGAAAATTAATATACAAAACTTTATTGATGCATACAATTTTTCATAAACCATAAACTTCAGGTAACTTGTACTAAGTGTGTGAAAAAATTAGGGTAAGCTGTAATGAATGATATAGTAGGATATATATTGATAACGTTGGCAAGGTACATATTCACAATGGGCAGGAATTCAGCAGGATTTATTTTGTAAAAATAACAGGCGATGCAAAAGTTTCATATTTGAAATACCAGATAAGGTCTTGCAACTTTGCATATGAATACTCTACGGTATCCATGTCTTTTCGTCAATATTCAGTATTGCACTACAGTACAGCTTGAAACTGCAGTTAATGCGCAATTTGTATCGTTCTTCAATATTGAATAAACTGCACATATATATATCATACCAATGCACAAGAATCAATATAAACTTTGGATAACATATAAAATCTGTATCGACCACTAGAACTTGATATCGTTGTGTTTGTAGATCGAAATATTTCTTCCTCTTTCCAGAACTTTTACAGTGGATGTTAATAATAGATCATTTTACAACAGAAAAATTACTCTTTTCCGGAGCTCTTGATATCACTTGTCTGATGTGGAATTTTCATTTTTTAATTTTTAAAAAAAATGTCCACTGACATATGGTCTAAAAATAGGATTTTTTATCTAGCTTGTATTTTTGTCCTACTGTCAGATGGGGTAAATAATTGCTCCAAGGTTATTGTTATTTCGAATGAACACTACATGTACAGATTTATTATGTTGACTCAATCATTACCAAGAATATCTGTAGAACTTAATGTACATTACTGTAATATCTTAGGAACCCTTCCGAAGAAACCGTTTCTTTTCATTAGCCTAATCACATAAATGGTTTTATTGCCTCTGGACTAAAGTGATGAATATTGCTTGTAATTTTCGTTAGTGCATACATGTATTGACAACGCCTCTCCCAAAAATATGTAAATTTCCGTGAGTGAATACATGCACCCCCCCCCCCACAAAAAAAAGAAAAAAAAACCAACAGTACTGACAATTTGTTGGAATTATTTCATTACTGGAACAGAACAAAATTCCCTTTGAACCCCTTGCAAGTGTATGCTTCTGTCAACTAGGTTTCAAATGGAAGTCCTTCAACGTGTAGCCCGATACTCAGTGTAATGTAAGGTTTACACATGAAAATGGGTGGGTGAAACAACATTGTTATGTTTGGAAGGGTTCTGGTGTTTGCACTCTTGACTACA
Organism: Lithophaga nigra; assembly: GCA_028566555.1. Lineage (NCBI taxonomy): Eukaryota > Metazoa > Mollusca > Bivalvia > Mytilida > Mytilidae > Lithophaga > Lithophaga nigra. The sequence goes on along the minus strand of JAOXYJ010739330.1, from coordinate 11,993 downwards.
AAATAAAAAGCCCTCTTTCATTAAAAATTGTTTGTTTATAAGGTTTTTGCCACATCCACTGCAACTAAAACAATGTGGACAGGCATGCCAATGGAACTCTCCATGCGATAAGCCTGGTGAATCAGCAGTTATGGTCCTCCCACAAGTATGACAAATCTGGAAAAAAATAAGAATACTATATTCCATTTCCGTGTTCTAAAACGAGAGGTCTATGAGGTCTGCTGACATGTTACAACCCCTCGCCCCTCCAGCTATTTTTAAAAGATATACAGATATAACTCATTGTTATTATGGTACTATTATTGTTATGTATAGTATACAAACTAAATTTGTTTGTGACGTTGATCTTGAAGATGAACATCATCCTTATTTGAAATACATACTTGCATAATGGGAACAATTAAGCAAAGTGCCATTAATATCCTTCAAGGTGTTTAAAGTTATATGCCAGACACAACTTGTGTATCTGACATACTGTACATAGTGCATAAACCAAATCAAACTTCCAACTTAATTCAGGACATACTTGTATTGGGGATATACCATGCAAAGTATCGTATACGTAAGTATCCTTAAAGGGGTTTGAAAGTTATAGACTGGACATGATCCGTCTATTTTGACATTCTGTATAGCCATAAACTAAGTACATGACCCTGACATTCCCGTTTCACACAATCTGGTGGTGCTGAACATTTATGCAGAGTAACATAAACTTCCCCTTAGTATCCCAAAGTTATCGGTAGGGGAAATTACTTGTCTGTCTATACACATATATAAGTTAACCTTACCCTTGCAGTTTGACATTCCGCCATTTCAAAACGCACCATCTGGTGGTGGTGAACAATAATGTAAATTTCATTAATATCATTTAAGCAGCTTGTAAGTTACATGGCTAATTTATCTCTTTTAGCCATATAGTGTAGCATATAAACTAATACTACGACCTAGACCTTAAAAAGGTGTACGCCAGACAAGATTGAATCTACACTTTGAAACTATCAACTTCGTTGTTACACGCGAGCTTATAATAATAACTATATTTCAAAGAACTGTCATGTATATTTTATAAATCGACTCGAGTTCACTGCTCGGCTTATATAGAAGTATTGGTAGGGATCCATCCTTTTTAACACGAGTGAGTCTACTGCTTGGCTAGTATTATATAGAAGTGTGGGTAGGGATCCATCCTTTTTAACACGAGTGAGTCTACTGTGAATTTCATTGCTTGGCTAGTATTATATAGAAGTGTGGGTAGGGATCCATCCTTTTTAACACGAGTGAGTCTACTGTGAATTTCACTGCTTGGCTAGTATTATATAGAAGTGTGGGTAGGGAACCATTATTTAAACAAGAGCGAGTCTACTGTGAATTCTTACCTTGCTGTACAGTCTATCAAAACAAATAATACAGTATGGGTTTCCATTGTTTGCAATGTATCGTTGTCCTGCAAGAGGCGCATCACAAAACCAACAGCAGAAATGCTGCACGTGCCATGCTTGTTTTTCTGCTTGTGTATATTCCCGTGCAAATATGATCTGGAAAATATATAATGATCAAATAAAGAAGATTAACTGATAGTATAATGCACAAGTTTGTTTTGCAACAAAGGTTCGTAAAGGCAAACACTATAAGTATAATATGAACTTCTCACTGTGGGTACAAAATGGTAACTTAATAACAGAATAATACAACGCTTTACATGTATTGTACCATTTAATGCACCATAACGCATCAAATAAGTTATTTACCAAAACTTTGTTTTTGATAGCTGACCAGATTTCCAAGATGGCCACCACTGTGGAAAATAGTTTAACACTGGACCCCATGGAAAATACACTTTTAAGGTCTTGGAAACCATTACAACGGTCAAAGGGAAACAGAAACACAGCTGAAGATCTCCTTGAAAACCTTTATAACAGTTTAAAGGAAAGATATCCATAAAAGTTCATTTGAAGGCCCTTTACAAGAATTACGTTCGAAATTCCAAGATGGCCGCCACTCAGTGTGGAAGATTGTTCAACACTGGACCCTTTGGGAAATGCACTTGAAGGTCTTCTTGGAAATGACTACGAAAGTTAAAGCTATTCATATCCCATGTTTATTTTAGGACCCAAACTCTGTTTTTTGGTTTTTTTTTCTTCTTCTTCTTTTTTTGGGGGGTGCAGATTGAGATTTTAATATGGCTGCCATTGTGGAACATAGTGTATTATTGGACCCTGTGGGAACTGCACTTGAATGTCTTATTGAGAATGACTTAGAGTTGGTCAATTTAGAACCAGGTGAGCGATTCAAGCTTGGGGTAGCCTCTAGTTTAAGATAGCAAAACTATAACACGGTGAATAATCTGTAATATGTAGTATGATGATTAAATTCAACAGATCAAAAAATTACTTGTAAGTAGTTAGCAATGAGTTGATGAAACCCGCAAATGTTCTAATATTTCTTTAATTAACTCAGTGTTGGGCATTTATCCAGACCAAAATATCAACACAGACTGTCAATATGGTTACTCGGTTTCTTAAATATTTACGTAACGGAAGTAAATAGCAGAACATCACAGACTGATGACAGAGTGAAAACTGCATTAATTATCAATATATCTTAGAAATAGAGATTTTTGGCATGACCATATCAACAAATATTCTACACTTAATGAAAGTTCTGTTAAAATTCTGCATGCTGTCGAGCTTCCTTTATCGAAATATTGCTTGTTTACAGACAACCTTAACTACGTTAACACGAATATGCATGAAACGCCACCTAGCGAACATAACATAAAGCTATTGCCATCATTTTGCGTCCATCGCCCGTAGTCATCTTAACATTTTAGTCCATTTGTTACAGAACGGCAAACCGAATTTGGGGTACATAATGTTATACTTTTCCAAAAATATGTCTGATAACTTGATCCGTAATTCAAGATGACTTTCATAGCTACTTATGTTGTATTTTCACAATAAATTAATGAAATACTTAGCCAGAGGACATAAAGCCCTAGAAAGTTTCCGTTTCAAAATCATGTTGAATGACTAGGTCTGGTATCCAAAATGCCTTGAGCAACAAAGCCGTTTATACTAATTATGCAAAATGTCTTTCATAATAAAATTTACTTATTCAGAACCAGCAGTCAATTGCAAATAATATGTTGCATAGAAGTATAGATTGTGAAATGGAGCTTTAAATGTCGTTACCAGGGGCCATAAGATTCATAAGGACCTGGCGTTAAAGGCCGAAAGTAACCCTGCTGGGGAATTCAGAAATATTAGTCTTCAGTAAAAGAAATAGAATACAGTAATTCACATGAAGTATGATTTTACACTGAAAATCAAATATTTATGAACGAAGAACAAGGTTCCATCTGGTTAAATAGCTCGTATTCTAAGTTTAACTATAGTTCCAATGAGGAAAACTTCATAAATCTTATGGTTCAGCAGATTAAATGTAGTAATATTTGGCATGAATTTTCATTATTTAAACAAACTAAGGCTCATTGGTCCATAAGTTCCAAACACAATCGGTTCAAAGTTTAACAGATTTCAGTGGGGAGTTTTTTTTATATGATCTTTCTTCAGAACTATCAACAGAAAGTAAACATGAATACTTAAATTTATATAAATGAAGTCACGATAGCCGATTAGGGTCATATATGATTAACATGTAAAGTTGATAATATTCTATTATATATTATCGAATATTCTAAGTGCCAAAGATACACAACTCCTGCGAAATTTGTTTCTGTCGTTTTCAAGTGAGCTTTTTCCATGTGTATACAAAAGCCAGTATCTCCTCCGATCAACAGAAATAAAATTATTCTAAAAGTTCAAAAATCCATAACTTCTCCAAAACTGAACAAGCCCAAACATTTATCTGCATATCAAAACTGATTGATTAATTGGTTGGTGTTAACGTCCAGTGAGCAATTCTACAGCTATATTAAGGACAAGAACAAGTCAATAAACAATCATTAGGGGGAATGCGATGGGTCAGTGGAAGGACAACTTTGACTGCCACAGAAAGGAGGAGGACAGGATCGGTAAGAACGGAAAATTTAGCCTTGTAACTTGCCACCTACGGACCACTCGTAATGAGTTTGTTAGAAGCGTTCTTTAGCGTGCAGAAAGCGTGGCATTCTCCCAACATGGGACCTCGGATGTCACGTCCCCATCCGACGGACGGGTTGTGCATTTTTACATCCGCACAGCCAAAGGGCGCTTCATTGCGGAGGGGTTTTATCCCGCGGCCGAAGAAGCCGGGTCCTATTTCTATACCCCGGGGTTCCCTCAGTGGCGAGGGGCATATCAAGATACTAATTGTTTTGAACGTAAAATAAGTTCGACTATAGGCACATTCGAGTTGTTGCGTTGACAATTACTGGACAGACAGATGGACAAGGTGATTCCTACATGTATATCCCACTAAAACTTTATTTGCATTGAAAATGGACGACTTTGAAACTTATTTTCTGAAAAAATGATTCTTGTTTTTCAGCTCAGCATTCTATTACTTTTAATATCTCGTTCCACCTTAGCTTTCATCTATTACAAGGAAGATATCAATTTATCATGTTTTTGTGTATAGTCTTAGAATTGATGTTTATTTGAAATACATCTAACTGCTAACCAATACAGTCTTTAGTTTGTTAAACTAATCACTGGACTATTGTTGCTTCAGTGCATATTTCTAAAACTTAATATGTATGTACATATGCATTTTTAAAGTGTACGTTCATGTATATTTTACTATATGTCGCTATCTATACATAAACTGTCAGTATAGTACCAAAACTGACATGTAAAGTTTTCGAAATCTCAATGTATAGTACATTATAAATGTTTTTTACCTCGTCACAAGCTGAACATCGAGGGTAAATGGAATCGGCATAATGACGTTCACAGTATATATCATCATTTCTATAGAAGTATATCATGTCTACTAGAAGTTCTTTACATGTCGTGCAAGTAAAACATCCCGGGTGCCACGCTGTAGTCCTGCCAATTCGATCTGCTATCACAGTTACTCCCCCTGGCTCCATTACTTTTGAACATCTATGACAAGTCTAAAATGAAAGTTAACACCTGTTTATATTTCATTTTATTCCTTTATTTTAAACCTCAGCGTTCGGTTTCCAATATCCACTATCAGAAAATCTGCCTCGATACGACGCAAGGGTGACGTAAAAGAACAAGGTCCAGACAAATACCCCCAGCCCAAGCATGCAACAAAATCTTTATCTTAATGTCAGATGTCTCAATTTATTTTTTATCGTTAATTTGAGCTGTTTGCATTACAATCATTGTTCATACAGTTGCATATTATGTGCCAGGAAGCCAAAGCTCTTCGCAGACTCAACAGATGGCAACTCCCTTGCCTGTCCATGTAGGAATTGCAGGCTTGCGTTGTATCAAGTTTTAAGAAAAACATACAAGGTAGACTGAATAAACTGTGCTGTCATAGTTCTTATTTAGAAACATCAAATATTACTAATCTCTATCATAACAAAACACTGTTTCAAGTACACCCTTGCAGTGTGCAAACCTTCAAGAGACTCAGTGTAGTATACTGGAGAAGATTTATATTATAAAGCATCAATTAGAACGTAAATGCTGTAAAACTCAATAAAACCTGACAACATAGGGTTTTGTTCATCTTTATAAATCTCTTCATCTGTAATAACTATCAAGAGACAAAAACGTTCATTCACAAGTCTCATATTTTACAGCGAGATGTACTGTTATCCACATAACGTGTTTTTAATCAGACTGGACATGGATCCGGTCCGTAGAGTTTTTCTATAACTATCCATGTCCAGTCTGATTAAAAACACGTTATGTGTCCGCGCTTCGCTCAAGGTGAGTAAAGCGCAAACACAGGATCTATATTTTAATCATACTGCTCCATAACGAGATATATAGCACTGTGTAAATTTTGAAAAAAAAACTCACAAACACCAAGGTACACTTAGGGATGGGTTTGTTTTCCCATGGAACATATATTATAATCCGGGGATACGCAACTCTCATGAAGTTCAACAGACAAGAAAATACTTGCTTTATGCTCATCTTGTAGTGTCGTAATTTTCAAGGAAATCTGTCGCTATGCGTTGATAAGGTTTGTTGTAAGCGTCAAGAAACCATATTCGGCAAACTCAACATACATGATATCGGAACATTCTTACGATTCACTTATCTCGTAATTACGATATAATTAAGTCATAATTACGAGATAGCATGTCATAATAACGAGATAGTAAGTCGTAATTACGATACAACTATGTCGTAATTACTCATATCAAATCGTAATTTCGATATACTAAGACCGTAATTACGATTTTTTTCACTAACTGGCTTCCGTTATGGACGGACGGACAAGACAAATTCCATTTGTTTGCTTTATACATAAATTCTGTATAATTATTATGAATGACAGATCAAGTCATATTTTCCGGACCTACTACGTATAGTGCAACATTGTTCCCTGACCTCCAAGTTTATTAAACTTAATCCGTCTGCTTTAATTTGGGAATCCAGATCGAAACCTCCCGAATTCACACAGTCGCTTTTCTACAACCTTAGTCGCGAGGTCAGACTTTTTTACCTATTTTGGGTGATTTAAAAACCTTAGAGCCTATCGCCAGGCCCCATTGGTCAGATTAGGCTATGGCCTCCAGCAAATTCGTGTAAAAGTATGCTGTGTTCCATTGTGAAGACCAAGCTCCAACTTATGTTTGTATGACCAATATACACGTAGCAGTTTTAAACTTACTAGAGGATATAAGAAATAATTGAATACTTACAAGTATCTTTGAAATGCCAATAAAAGTGCATTTGATAAGAATCAATAAAAAATACAAAAGATAGATAAATTCTGGGTAATAGTCATGTTGGTGTAGTGCTAAACATTCTTATCGTGAAACAAACATTTCACAGCTGATGAAACTGATTTTTTAGTTCGATAACAATGATTCTTTATATGCGTTATCAGTGTAAATTGTATCGAAAAACAGATGTTTTATTTAATATTTGTTTCTAATAAATGTATACAAATAACGAGTTCTTCGAAAACATAAATGGCGACAACTCTCATTTCGGGACCGATTAGTTTCTCTGCAATTAACAACATTTTATGAAGGTGACAAATGGTAATGTTGTCGCTTGGTAATGTCTTATTTCCTCGTATTGTAGGCTGTCTGGTATATCCCAGTGGATATGGAGAGATAAGCCCGGGTTAACAGTAAATTTCATACAGCGAATCGAATTTGTTGATTCAGCATTCTGAAGTTTCTTAAAAGTTTGATGTTTTTTTTCTCAGATTAACCCGATTCTAATGATAATATTTTTTAAATTTTTTTCAGATTAACCCGATTCTAATGATAATACCGGCCTTCATTCAAATCTATCCTATGTCAATCTTCTGTCCAAAAGATAAAACTAAAAGCGACTTGTGTTTCACGTCTGTAAGGTTTGTAGGTAAAAAGGATAGGTTTATCCACTAACGTGAATGATGCTGGGTCTTTCCTTTTCATTGTGCTACCTAGACAACGGATATTTGGACAGATGGGGACAATTTCTTTACTAAAGTTGCTTGCATGCTTTCACACAACTCTTTACATCGTTTATGTCTCAACATATACAGAACAAATAAAGCAGACATTCAAAGAAAACAAAAATAGCACAAAGAGCGAAAAATATTTTCTGATGACACATCAAACCTCTAATCCCATCTTTAGACAAGTAGAAAATAGTTCTCGCCGTATTAAAACATTTTATTAACTTCGATAAAACTCAAACAGACTCAACAATTAAATGATATTTTTGCTTTAAAATATTAAATTATACATGCGATTCACAAGTCGAAAATATTTTTGATTTGGTTTGGACCTGTTGTTGGGGTTTATCGTCATTTTCAGCAATTTTTAGCTGGTACATGTGAGCTATTGCCATCACTTCACAATGCAGAGATATACATATTATTCTGATATCAAGAAAAATTTTAAAATAAAATTTAAATGTGTTAGATGATTTTTTTTTCGTTCTTTAAAGAAGTGGGACTAGTAAACTAGGATTACAGAGAAGAATACCACATAACCAAGGAACGCGGATACGTTACATCAAATACTGATATAGTCCTACTTTGCGAGAGGGGGAATCGAAAAAATCAAACTACTAAAAAAATCGGGTTTTTTTTCGTCCATCGAACAATGACGTTAACACCTATAAAAACAGATGTTTAATCGACGTTGTATAATTGTATCAACATTGATTCAACATAGCTTCAAAATTCCATAATCAAAGTTACATCGGGAAATATTTTTTGTACGATTTTTAGCATTATTATGGGATATTGTTTAAAATTGTAAAATCACATATAAAAATAGAAGAAATGCTGAAAAGTTAGTACTCTAAGTTCCATTTTGGGACATGTTTTAGGAAAGAAACCATCGTTCAAATCTTGCATGTAATTTTTTGAGATTTCTAAAATTGTCGAAAGTTTAAGCAGTGATAGCTCGAAAACGAGGTCGGTGACCCAATATTTTAATTAGCGTATTTTGATGCCCAGGTCATTAATAACTTTTGTTTTAACTTTCATGAAATTCCTGGCGTCAGATTTAAAAAGAGTGATTTGTCTTCAAAGTGCGGAATGTTAACGTATGAAGATATGACCGCTAAAGGTGAAGTATATGTATATGCCTTTAGTCCCGGGCTTTAGTCGAATAAGCTAGCTACGACTTACAAAGTGTGAATCTTTTGGCAAGTCTCCTATTTCCCCAATTCCTGCACTTTTATGTTTTCTTTTCGACACAAATTTGTGAAATTTATACAGTTCTTTTTCAGTAAGACTGGAACAAAACTTGGGATGAAGATCGTGGAGAGGTAGCTGTCGCTGGAGTTGTCTTCTTCTTAACTGAGCTGCGAACATTTGTTTATCCTTTGGAAGCATGGCAATGAATTTCTGAGATCTCTGAAAATGAAATGAAAAGGAGTATAATGTCGATCAGTGTACAAAATGTGCGAATATATTATAAGAAGCTTTCAGCAAACAGCTTACTCTGTTATTGGTAGACATAAACCATGGGGTTTAATGAATGTACTTTGAATTTAGAAAAATATATTACTGTAATTCCCTGTAATGTCGATTATGCAAGAAAATCATATGAAATGCAGTTGCTATGAAACTGAGAAACTGTAAATAATTTTAAACTGTTATTTCATATAAATTATTTTTATCTCAACTGTAACGTCAAACGATTGCCAACAATAAACAATGCTTACAAAACAACACTTTCCCTTGTTTTCTTTAATGTGCTATTATAAAGTATTAACGGCGAAATTTGCCGCGAGAAAAGCAAATATATCTTTTTACCTGGATCAGATCATACAGATTTTCATATATCATTGAAAATCTAATTTTTTGCCTGTTCTGATTTTCATGTTGAAATTCCCAGTATTCTTAAAATAAAAATTATTCCTATTATCCCTCTATGTTATTTTTTCTGACTTAAAGAATTGAATTGTTTGAAAGGGGTATTTCTGTCTTCCAAAAGCAGGCCCCCTAGATTTATTTTATCAATATTTTGATATTTGTATCGTTTTATACACCTTTCTTTAATAGAACCACAGAGAATGTTAGGTTTTAATAGCTAAAAATTTAGTGTTGCGGAAAGGTTGTTTAAAAATTAACGTTATGGTCTATGGGAAAATCTTTGATTTCAAGCAAATTCAAAATTTCAGCATAAAACAGGCAAAAATTAAATTTTCAACGATATATAACAATCTATATCATCTGGCACAGGTAAAAAGATATGTTTGCTTTTTCTCGCGGCAAAATTTGTTGTTCGTACTTAACTTTTAATTATGTGTTATAAGTATCATCTTTGATGCCCAAGAATACAGATTTCGAAGTTCATTGAAATGAACGCACTGACCAGAAAAAAAAATTATACTGCAGCTAGGCCATTTCCCGTTATCTTTATTTCCTAAATTTATTAACAAAGGTGATATTTTGTACATTGTTTTACAGTAAGGGTTCATTCAGGGATAACAGAAGAGTTGTTATTAATCATTGTGTAATTTTTTTTGGCATAATTATTAATAGCTGTAGTACAAAAACAATATTGTGCATAGCTCTGTCCTCGTGCATAGCTTATTCCTTAGCTGGTTTTTGGCTTTAAATTTTAGGTCGTTTTTTAATTTATTTCTGCCCTACGAACTTTTCGATGTTGTTTTGGTTTTCCATATTTTTAGGCTTCGAGCACAACTGATGAGACATTGCTTGTCGAAATGCGCATATTGTGCACTAAATTTGGTATCATAGATTGTTATTTCCCCTGAATTTTCTGTTTATAGTAACGACCGCCACTTTTGGTTGACGGGTGGAGTCAACGGATTGAAATCTTAAAAGGAACCATTTAAAAAATCATTCCTGCCAAAACTAGTTCAAATTTGCAGAAACACTGATTTTATAGGATTTTTTAAATTAATTTTAATCATATTTTGTATTTATAGTAATGGTGGCCATCTTTGTTGCTGGGTTTGGTCATCAAATTTAATCTGAAAGGAAGACCAATGAAGAACCATTCCTGCCGAAACTAGTTCAAATTGAGCATATAATTGATTTTATATGATTTTTTTCTATATTTTCTGTCAATACTAACAGCTGTCATTTTGATAGATTGTTGATGTCATTGGATGGAATCTGAAAGAGGATCACTACAGAATTATTCCCACCAAAACTAGTTCAAATTTGTAGAAGCACTGATTTTATAGGACTTTTTAAATTAATTTTTAACCATATTTTCTCCTGAGAGCAACGGTGGCCATCTTGGTTGCCGTGTTGGGTCATCAGATATAAATCTGAAAAGAAAATCTGAAGAATCCTTCCTGCCAAAACTGGTCCAGATTAATGACATCACTGATTTTGTAGGAAATTTTTCAATATTTTTTTCTGAATTTTCTATTTATAGTAGCGATTGTTGACAGGTGGAGTTATCGGATTGAAATCTGAAAGGGGACCACTAAAGAATCATTCCTGCTAAAACTAGTTAAAATTTGCAGAATCACTGATTTTATAGGAATTATTTTATTGATTTTTACCCATATTTTCTATTTATAGTAACGGCGGCTATCTTGGTTGGCAGACTGGGTCATCGGATACAATTCTAAAAGAGAACCACATAAGGACCACTCCACCAAAGTTTGGTTCTAAATGGCCATGCTTCAGAGAAGATCTTCAAGCGCTTTTTACCCTCTGTTCTATTTATAGTAACAGCGGCCATGTTGGTTGATCAGCGGGGTCATCGGATGCAATTTTGAAAGTAGACATCGTATGTATCATTCGGGCCAACTTTGGTTCAAACTGGGCCAGTGGTTTTAGAGGAGAAGATTTTGGAAAAGTTTACAGACGACAGAAGCCAAGTGACGGCAATAGCTCACCTGACCTAAAAATACCAAAACGTACAAACCATTAAGGAGCTTTAATATAAAGCAACTTATTTGAAAACTTCATACAGCATTCAAATAATAAGGTGCAACACCGAAGTTCTGGTTCCCGGGGAACAGTTCACTAACTGTGGCATCCACTTATTGTTACTGGGCTGGTAATATTCTGGGGAAGCAGTCGATTTCATGCCAGTACAAAAGTTCTGGTTACTGACCTGGTGATATCCTTGGAATTAACAGTTCACTAGCATGCACCCCATGATAGTCACACACTTGTACCAGTGTTCATTTTATGTAACATGCCCATTTCTAATCGGCAGTGCTCGAAGCCAGTAGTAATGATGTATATAGTAAATTTTCCATCCTTGTACCTTTTATATTCCTGTTTAAATCTACTATACAGTTTTAAAGTGCATTTGCAATAAAAACTTTTAACTATGTTATTAATGTAAAAGAATAGTACGTAGTGGCTTTTATATATTGTATCCTTTGTAATCTTGTAAAGGGCTGAAAGTCATCCGATATTTACAGTATAATTGTATTATTTTTATATCCTAT
>JAOXYJ010738223.1:0-13793 GCA_028566555.1 Lithophaga nigra | reverse complement strand
TTTTAATCACTTTGTCTTATTTATCCATAGTTAAAGACGAAATATAAGATGATATAAAATAAGACACTTTACTTTTTTCATCTGTCAATTGTTTACATAAAAATGTCAATATAAGCAAAGATTGAAAATCAACATATGATAGATGATTTATGTATTTTTAGCATGATTAATGGGTAAGTTATCATTTTAAAGTCGAAAGTAATTTTATTCCAAGTTCCGAATGAAACTACTCGATGCACCTTATATTGTAAAGCAGCAATATCAAAAGGCCAGTTCTGTTGCAGTCAAAACATCCCAAAAATTCTTATAAAGTTCGTGAACGTACATCTCCGCAGTTGTAGGAAAGAACTATTATCTTGAAGATCCTTTCTATTGGTAATAACAAGAATGATACAATATACAGTGACTTTGTTTCCATTATAAATAATCTAAGTATTTTTCATAAAACGTTCAACACTACCTTCACTATCCATGCCTATATTGGGTATGGATAGCTTTGACAGAATCGCTACTCGAATGAAAATGTGAAACGATACAACAGTATAAAGCATATTATATATTGGGCATCTCTGCTCGAGTGAAAATCTGAAAATATTACAACAGTAGTAAGTGAATCGGTGGAGGGTCCAAATAAATATCGAAAGTAAATTGGTTATTTCCAAAACCAAGAAGGAGTTGACGAAGATCTCCAAGAACAAGATCAAGTTTACTCATGAATGAAGAAGAAGGAGCTTGTTGGGTGCACTAAGAGCAATATCAACATTCAGTTCCAAAATAGAGAGATGTACAATACGAAACAACTGAAAGCATGTTACCCGGAAGCACAAAGTGAAGATGTGCCAGTCAAGGCAATGGAGGACAAGGTAAACAAAGACGTCAAAACCTACCAACGTCGATAATCAAAAAGCTGCAAATGGAGTATTTGGTGACGTTACTATTTGGGATTGAACGCATTTGACATTACGAGGTCCTTCCGGATCAGTAAAAAAACTTTGACCAAAAAATAGTGTAGTCTGTTAAATAACAAAAGTTTGAGCTGATTGAAGCAACTTCTCAAGAACCCCGTTACAGATGAAGAAGTGAATAGCGTTCCTCACTTTTACTCAGGTAACTTCATTATTACTGTCACAACCGATACTGCAGAACTACTAAATTTGATGAAAGAGAAGAGTGAGAAGGGTATGGAGTTTATGAAGGAAGAAACGAAAGAGTCAACAAGTAATCAAACTTGACGATTCAAACCAGTTAGTACAAGCCTGTGAAGGAATAATCTTAAATACAACTTACAAAGGAGTTCACGGATATGAAGGCCTTTTTCAACGTTAAGAACAGTAACAAGTGCTTTCAGTGTGCTGTATTACCACCTCTTCACTACAGTGTAGTTGACAAAAATCTACTAACCGAGTAAATGATTATCAAAAGTGAGAAAAAGATCGCCGAAATCGAGCTTCCAGTCACTCCAAATTACACCAATAGGTTAGAATGTATGAATCCGGATAGCAACTTTCTGATATGAGAATGTCACGCGGACAAGGGATAGACATGTTACTACTTATCGATGACAAGGAAGACTACAGTTGGATCAGGAGCATATGTGTAACGAACATGCCAAAACCTTGTCTCAACAATTTAGGTGCAGTAGAATTACTACATAAATAACAGGTGTACTGTCAAGGCAGTAAAGATAGAAATACCTAAACTAAACACAGACGACAGTTGTTAACCCGGTCCCTTAGCGAATTAGATCAAACATTCACAAACCATTCGAGCTCTGTTACTACATTAAGTATGTGAACGGCTTCTGCAAAGAATCGAGGACGTGCAGGGTCGAAAGCCGAATGTCCAGAAGAATATGGTACAAGAAGCCGCAAAAATCGAACATTTGTACGAGATATGGAGCTTATGATGATGACGCAAGAAGACGAGGTAAAGTTCAGGTTGAGTGAAAACTGTCGCATTTGCTTTAATGCTTTGAAATGTTAAAAGATCAGAGCTTACGAGTACTAGTATTTGTAAAGGTAAGTTTCGGACCAGCACACAACAAATGTAATCTAAAATTCAAGCTGTCGTTATTTGATAATATCACAGATATGGAAAGGCTAACAATTGCGACCTGAAAAATAAACATCATTAGTTTAGTTTGTGGTGGGTGATGAGCGTTAGTGATCAATTTTTAGTGATAAAAACATCAATGGTCTTTGTTAAAATAGAGAACATACAGCAATATTGCGAAAGTCTTGGGAAACTTAGTAAAGAAGGAAAAGAAAAAGAATGGATCAGTTGATATGTGCATGAGCTATAAGAGGGCATTAACTGTATCTCCCAATCTGTAACATGGTACTTAGTGTCTACAGAGGAAGAAGAAAATGATGTTTAATACACAGAAAAAGATATGTGGAAATTAAAACTCGCATTAAGACTGATTTAGATTGTAGAAACAAGGTGATAGTCTCTTCATAGAGCATTAAATTAAATATACGCCAAACTACGTAGACATCAACGCTGAAATCCTGAAAAAGACAAATACACAGTATCGGAACATTATCCTGCGCTTGGTCTTAATGGAAACAGAAGTGGTAAGTTAAATACAATCGTTCATCGTATCTACAAAAATGGAAGCACAAGAATAACCACAGAAATATCTAAATCAGATTTAAAGTATCTCGATTCTAGATCAGGTAAAGAGCTTGAGAGATCTTAGCATTAGGGAATATACAGCAGCTCACCAACACATGCTAACTGTAATGAGAGGAACTTCGAAATAATATCAATATTTTAGTTGAAACCATTATGCATGGTAACAAATGGAGACATGTATTCAGAGATATTTAACTGTCATCTACAGCACTTTTGCCATGTTTGCCAGTTCTCGTGTCTCAGGCCCATGACATAAATGTTTTCAAGCTGCATTCTTTGGATTGTTTTACCTTCTAAAACAAAATAGATATCTCATAGGTCTTAGATAAATAACTAGTTCTACCATCTGAGTTGTGAAAGTAATATCGGAAATCGAATTCAATTTCTTCGACATGATCAATTACATCACTATCAGTAAGCAGTTCGACTATTTGTTAGTGTGTTCTCCTTTGTTATTTGTTTCTATTTGCTTTTCCCAGTATTTAGTAATGATTTTCAATTCAAATACAGACAAGGCGATGCTGTTTATCTCTTTTGTATACAAAGTGTGAAGATGACTTCTCATAATGTTCACTGAGCGATAGTTCTGTTGGTCAGTCGCTATAAAGGAAGAGTAGTCATCAAAGTTACTGTTACTCTTGACGATATACTTTCTGACGTTTTTTGCCTTCTTATAATCCTTCTTATCTACTTTGAAAGCATATATCTCTGCACACAGTCTAGCGAATTTGGTCATGTTCATGCACCACTCTTAAAACGCTGGACATGCCTACGACCTTTTTGCTCAGATCATCGGGCATATAGTTGGGTGCAGACATAACCTCTCACCAAGTTAACTTAGAACAGCTCTATTAACAACTCTAAATTAACTTAAAACAGTTCTGCTGACTGCTATAAGATAATTTAGAACAGCTCTAATCTATCACGGGCTAGAACAGCTCTAACCAGTCATGGCCTAGAAAAGCTCTTACTTAATAGAATAGGTCGAATGATCATAATAAATTTTCAAAAGTCGAAAAATTTTTCCATTTATACACCATAAAAAATTCTCTAATAAATGTTCGTGTCGTTAGTTTGACTAAAATTATTTACAATAATATATTATGTGCCGAGTTCCAAACCTGTGTCATCCGTAAGTAGTTTGGATGTTACAATTTGAATGACTTTTTATTTCATTTTTATTTAGCAACTGTAGTTTACAATACTGTTTTGCGTATCATAAGATCATAATATACAAGTTTTTATCTGTGGTCAATATGTAATAAACAGGGTGTCACTGCGGATTAATAAACATGTACATGCATTAACAGGTGTTAATCAAATGTAAATGTCGAAATTATATAGGAAATTTATCTAAACAGTTTATTTACTTAATTTATAGAATTTATTTTTGTTTTGGTGGTCGTAAACATTAATTGTTGAAAACTTTTATTTACCTATTATGTAAAGCTTTATTAGAAATGAATAAAGTCATCTTTTTTATTTAATATATCCCATTAGTTTTGTAAAATTATGTAGTCGGACACACTATCATCATAATGTGGTATGGCATGTATCCTGATGATAGCCGTCATTGATTAGAACTGTTCTAACTCCTGACCAGAACTGTTTTAATTCTTGACCAGAGCTGTTCTACTCTCCGACTGTTCTAAGTTAACTTAAAACAGTTCTGCTGACTGCTCGCCAAGTTAACTTGGAAGAGAGGTTATGACTTGTCTCAACTGTACCTGTCGAATGGACGTATTGAACTTCACTTTTAAGTGCTGGATGATGTACTTGTACAAATTGTGATAGGCATAACTATCAGTGCTTGTGAAATCGTTCATGAGCACTTTTGACAGATTAAAATAGATACGTAATCGAACACTTGCCTGGCGTAATTCATGTATACCACCATTACATGAGTATGGTCAATGTTCGGCTTGGTGACTAGCTTCAGGGCTTGCCTCATAGTTTTCATCAGTTTGATAGCAAATGGTTTTATAATATTTACCATCTTCTTACTGCTGACGGAGTTGTTCATGAGTCTGGAGAAGTCTTTCTCAAACTATTCGGTCTTTATGTCTATTTACTCCTTAAACCATGCGTTTTGCCAGCACTTGATTGAGTATATTCCCAAAGACCGGAATAATAATAAGTTAATAAACGACATACTTTTCATTTTTGTTGATTGTGGGTACTAGTTTGTGAACCTCGTCTTTTTTATTGCTAATTGATAGTCGTTTTGATCATCATGAAGTTCTTTTGGGATATTACAAAACGAAATCCTCAGTGGTGTCAACGTTCGCCAGGCATGTTCTTTAGCAGTATTCTTTCAAACCCACCCACAGAAACAGTTTGTGAAATGGCAGGGGCTTAGTTGGTTGACCCTTGTGATATCCGATCAGTTAAGGGTTGTAAGCTGCCCATACCTGTGAAAGATCGTTGAATTCCTCCCCTAAAACAAGTAGCACCTCCAACTGCTTCGGGCTAGAATCATGGACAAGTCTCTAGTGAGTGTGGTGAGCTGAGGGAATCGAAGAACCTTTGTGTATAATTTAACCTGCCTTCTTGAATGAACCGTTGTACTTTTTTCCGTGATTTAATGCAATACATAGTCCCTTCGGTCAAACACCTTCATAAATAGTGGGCACTGTATCCTTAAAGATTTCGGAACATGATTGGGACAAATGACGGAATTTTGAACTCTAGGTTACATTTATTGAGTGATGGTCAATAAAACTTATTATTTCAGGTAGTCGTTATCTCTGATCTTTTTACCTTGCAAAACCGCTGCTCTGACAGTTAGCACTCAACATGAACTGTATCTCTTCTTCTTTGGTCGTCAGCGTGGGTTTAATGTTCCCGTACATACCTTCGATTTCTGCGGCTTCCTGTTTTATATTCTTCTGACCATTTCCGACATATCACATCACCAATTCTCTGCAGAATCAGTTCGCATACTTAATGTAGTGACACAACCCGAATGGTTTGTGGGTGGTAATGTTAAGTGTAAGGTTTTGATGGATCGGTTTGACATGTGGAGTATATCTCTGGTTTAGACATTTCGATGTCTACTGCCTTGACAGTATTCCTTTTGTCTGTGAACTAATTTTTCTGTACCAAAACGCATTTGGCATGTTGCCTTGCTGAAACATAAGTTAATACGAGACAGGATATGCCCCTGATCCAACTGCAGTATTGCCTGTCATCCACGTTGAAAGGAATTAGAAAAGGTATTTCCTCCTGCTGGCTTGTAATTTTGATGTTCCCAGTAGGAAAGCTTACTTCTCATACCAGAACACGTTAATGGTGATTGGTTTTTACTTTCAAATATATCTTTTCTTTCCGACTGACTGGAAGCTTGATTTTGTCTATCCGTATCCCATTTTTGACACTGACACGGTTAGTAGATTTCTTGTCAACTTCATTGTAGTGAAGAGCTGATAATACAGGTCAATGAAATCACTTATTGTCATTATTCTTGATGTTGAACATGGCCTTCATATCCAAGAACTCTTTTGTAAAATGTTATATAAAATTATCCTTCACAGGCATGTACATACTGGTTTGAATTTACAAGTTGATAATTGCTTAAAGGCCCATCTATTTCCCACCTACATAAGCTATGCTATACGCTTCTCGATCTTCTCCTTCATCAACTTCAGTTACAGGTATTCTACAAAGGCGGAGTTGACCTTTGCCCAGAAGACCTTTCATAGTAGCTTCTTTTTGCCGAAGCTTTTGTTTCCTAAAACACACTACACGGTCATTCGCTCAACGGTTGGTATGGAGGAACCTCGTAATGGCAATGGGTTCAATCTCTAACTGATCACATTACCAAATACTCCATTCAGTGCTCTCCGTTTTCCGATGAATCTCACGTCATTGGGCAAGTTGATTTAGTAGGTGTCGATGTCTCTGATTATCTTGTCTTTGATTTTGTCTTGACTGGTACCTTCTTATTTATTTGTGATTCTCTCTTTATTTTTGAGCTTTCGCGCATATGTTTTCTGGTGTTTCATCGTGCGCATCTCTTTATTTTCAAATCGGATATCTATATTGCTCTTATTGAACTTAACAATCCTCTCCTTTAATCGCAAACAGCCCTTGAGCACGTTCGCCATGGTGATCTCCTCGATTTTGGAAAAACTGTTGTAGCTTTTCATATTTTCACTCTAACTATCCCTATCGATAAGAGTATGGATAGTTCGGGAGGTGTTGAACTTTTCTGATAGAAAATACATATCCTCTAAATTCAGAAATTAATGCATGTATTTATGACTGTAAATCTTCGACAACTGACAATAATGCAAGATTTATTTCTATTGACGTTTTAATGTGAAACAAAGTGACAAGTGAAATACAAAAATAAGTTAATTTAAAGTATAGTGACTTATTTTATATCATTTTATATCTCCTCCCTATTAACTATGGATAAATAAGACAAAAGTGACAAAAATAGGATAACTTATAAATATGCGATTTTATAAGTAAATATGATGTATATAAACAGGACAAATCAGTTTAAAAGAAGTTGACATATACCGAATAGAGACAACTCGTGACCCTTATGCGTTTCCATACCAAATTTGCCATTATTTGAAAAAGACCATATTTATTCTTCTTTTTTTTTAACCATAATCAATTTATTTATTGCACCAAATACTGCTGTTAACAATTTTTTTAGTGGCCCAGGTGTTCCACTAAATATCCCCGTTGTTAGTTTGCTAAAAGCCAGGGAAACTAAATAACAAAATAATAACTGATTACAATTAGTATTTTTAACATCACATTACATAAAAAAATGAAATATTTGTTTTATAGATACATGTTGCCGGATTTTGTTCATATTTTGACCATATTTTTTTCTGTATTAACACCAAACCACGTAAAATTAAAAGATATCAATAATGTTATGCTAAATCTAGCTTATCGGAAGGCCTGGCAGACCCAACAAAGCTTCAACGATAACTAAAAGTGAAAAAGTTTGAAATGCAGACGTACTAAATATATGTCAATAATATAACATGCATTAATAATATGTGCGTTTTGTGTAACTGCTTATATAAATGATTTGAAGTTTGTCGTATTATTTAATGCAAATTCCATATATCATTTATTTTTTATTGATATTTTATTACGCCGCACTTTCGAATGAAAGTTCGGGAATATTGTCCTTGTCCCCAGTAGTCTGTCCGTCTGTCTGTCACCCTATTTCTTCCCACACTTTTGTTGTTGATGTTGTTGTTCACTATCTGTAAATGTGCAATTAGGTCTTGGAATTTCGATTTTTACTTTTTGAGTTCATTAAGGTTGAGATAGACTCCTCCTATATTTTTTGTATTTGGTATTTTCTTTTGGTTTAGAATAATTGCTTATCAGCTAGAGATGTGCAATAAAGTCTTGGATTTTCAATTTGAGGGTTTGTGCTCTTTAAGGGGGGCAAGAATGGTCTTATGGTAGTTTATAGCTTATGACTTGAACTCCACACTACATTTTCTAATCCATGTGTTTTGCGATTGCTTATGCTCTGTAGATATACAATAAGGTCTTGGATGTTTCAGTGAAGAGTGCAGGCCCAAAAAGGGCCCAGAAAGGGACTCGTTTTTAAAATTGTTTAAAGGTAGGTTGTAATATGTTATGTTGAAATATATTATATGATTCGTGTTGTATTAGACTGTACAAATTAATGATGATAATAAAATACGGTCTAATCCTATCAGTTGAGTAAAATGGGCTGAAAAGGGGCCATATTACAAATTAACATAAAACTTTGGTTGTAATATATATCAAATGACTTGTATTTGACTGAAGACTTGATAGTAATTACTTATGACATGTAGATGTAATGTACAATAGTATCTTCATTTTTTAATTGAGGATCCAAGCCTAAAGGAACTAAAGGGCTATTATAAAACGTAGGTTGTAATATATCATACGAATCCTATTAGACTATAGAAAGTAATGGTGATAATAAAAAAAGCCCTGACTGCATCAGTTGAACACAAAGGACCAAAAGTGGCCAAATCACAAATTAGTTTGAAATGCAGGTGGATTATATTGTCTGACTTGTATTCGACTATGGACAGTAATGGTGATAATAAAAAGGGGTCTGATCCATTATAGCTGAGAAAAGGGACGAACGGGGGCTTAATTTCAAATGAGTTGTAATATATCATAGGCCAAATTTCAAATGAGTTGTAATATATCATATGACTGTAGATGTGAAATCAAAATGTTATTGAAAAATACTGGGCAAAATATATACAAAGAAAAATCAAATTAGATTTTCATACTGAAATGAAGAAAACTTGACAAAATGATGCACCTCGGAAACATAAGATCGATTTTATACACAATGTACCAATTTCCGGATACCTGGCTGAAAGCATGTGAGCTATTGCCATCACTTGGCGTCCGTCGTAGTTCATCTTTAGCTTTTACATGTTAATTTTCTTCTCTGAAACCATCGGGCCAATCTGAACCAGACTTTGCTCCGATGATGCTTTAGTGGTCCCCTTCAAAATTATATCAGACGACTCCGACATTTATCGAAGATGGCTAACTTTATGTAACATAGTTAAACATAGGGCCTTATGGGAATATGTATAAAAATATATTCCTCTGAAACCACTCAGTCAATTCAAACCAGACTTGGCTTGGATGCTTCTCCAGTAGTTTCCTTTCAAATCTGTATCCGCTGACTCCGACTTCCATAAAAAATTCCCGCCACCGTAGAACATAGCTTAACATAGAACAATGTGGAAAATATGTGTAAAAATCAATCTTCTACTATAAAATTACTAACCCAATTTAAACCAGACTTGGTTGAAGTGGTCCCCTTTCAAAACTGTATCTCATGAATCGGATCTCCATTCCAGATGTCCGCTACCGCAGAACATAGTTTATTATAGGACCGACCCTATGTGAGATATATGTAAAATCAAACCAATGATCCAATTTAAATAAGACTTGGCTTTGATGGTCCTCTTTCAAAATTGTATCCCATAACCTGACCTCCATCCAAGATGGGTGCCACTGCGTAACATAGTTTAAGGTCAAAATCGGAAATATGAGTAAAAATCTCCTTCTCTGAAATTACAGAGCCAGTTTAAACCAGATATGTTTTAAATGGCCCTTTGATGGTTCCGTTTTGAAAATATCCGATAAATCTGACTTCCATCTAAGATGGCCGCCAAAGCGAAACACAAGTTAACACATGACCCGAAATAGTGTCAAAGTCAATTTTTTCCACTGAATTTATTGACCCAGTTTAAACCAGAACCAGACTAGGCTGGATTGGTCCTTTGAATGTCCCCTGTCGGAATTGCATCCGATAACTCCGACCTTTATCCAAGATGGCCACAACTGCGGAACAGGATAAAACATAGGATAAGATAATATGGTGTGGGAACAATAAAGTTAATATGTTGAGGAAACGAGATATTTTTTTTTCTCGCACAGCCTTAATCTGCTTAAAATATTGATCTCCTTCCAGTGTTTTGTATCATTTACACGCATGTAATCAATAACCTCTGCCTGGTTTAGCTGTGTTGGTTATGTGCCAGCTCAGTACTTATAGATGGTACTTATGATTGAACTGTCCCTTACATTTATAAACAGAAAATAACATTGGAACCATACGGGAAATCAGAAATTTTAGTACAGACGTTCTTTTTACGAGAATACTTGTTAAGTAATCATCACAAAACCTAATCTTGAATATTTAATGATTTTTAAGCACTTAATCGATCATAAATATCATATTTTGTAATATTTAAGGAGAGCGTAATCAACTTTCCAAAGCTACAGGGAACAGTTTTTTTTTCATAATATATATATTAATTGTTTTCAAGCTTAAAGTTGCCTCTTTTCTTATAGTATAAAACTTTAAGTTTTCTTCATCTTGGTAACTTCGACATTTAAACGTTATCTTTTTGACTAGAATATGAAAAGCTTTCCTCTTGTCCGAGATTATCTGAAAATGGGCTCACCCATTACAAAACTAGTTGACTAGTGGTACGATTTCAGGAAGCGCGAATCTTATTCACAGTCAGCCACAGATACACTTTAGAAATTTCCCATGATGCAACAATAAAGCCTTGCAATACGACAGTACTTTGATTTTAGAAATAGTTCAAAGTCCGTTAAAACATTGTTAATATGTCAAAAATATTTAAGTAGCTTAATTTATTGAAAACATGCAGAAAAATTGATCTATGCATAATTTTTTTACAGTTTCATTGTTATTGTTCTAGCAAATACAGCGCCAAATTATACGCAGTATCTCTACGCACTGAAGGGATCGACTGTTGATCTAAGATGTCCAATTCGAAAGGAAAGAATGTACATAAATTGGCTTGGTCCACCAGATTTACAGCTTTACGCCGTTGGGGATGAGGTGCAATCGAATTTTCCACTCATCACCATTAAAGGAGATGCATCTATTCAAGAACATATACTACAAATCAACAATTTTAATGATCACTATTTGGGTTCCTATAAATGCACTGCTACAGAAGAAAGCTACTTTTTCGAAGTAAAATTTCAACGTAAGTCTGCTTAAAATTGTATCAATATTATCTATAGCCCTTGCGTAAAATTCGAAAAAATAGGTAATACTTTGCAATTTATTTAATAAGATAAACGGTTTTTATAATGGAGTGGCGGCGAGGAAGGGACAATTCTAGATGCACACTCGGCCTTTACGTTGTTTTTTTTTTTCTTTGTCGATAAAAATTGGAAAATTCGATATGCAATTCATTTTGGACACGTATCCAGCCATTATTCCATTAAACGCAAAATAGCAATTAAAGGACCATATTAAGTTTTACGTTTGAATGGTGACGTAATTTGACGTTTATTAGAAGTTTATTACAAAATCCAAACGTGAATGTTTCGACGATGATCTCATTATATGCTATATAAACGAAGTTAGCAGTGGAAATAATGCTTCTGACATTCTCGTCTTGTCCTAAATATAAAAATTCACATGTAATAAACGCAGCTCTTGTTAGAGACTTTCATGTTTACACCTATGGCCCGCTTCTTCGATAGCAAAGTAATTGTACAGGCTATTTATCAAATATGTTCAATTATATTCTGATAAATACTCTATTCGTCGTCCTTTTCTATACTGTGAAGATGGGTCAGACATTCCTGCAAGCCTCGTCTCCTTGACATGAGCACAAATATGTGGAAGAAAGATCTAGCCTGAAGCAAACTTAATCTGTTTTTGCACGTGCAAATGAGATCCGCGTGATTGACTCTGGTTAAGTTTTTGGTTAAAGTTTAGATCTAGGATACTACATGTCATACCTCCATGATATTTGGTATGTAGATGCATTTTGCATAGTAATGCAGCTTCCAAGGACAATTGGGACAGTTTGACCTACATTTTCCGCATGACTGACTCTGATTAAGTTTTCGGTTAAAGTTTTGATCTAGGATACTACATGTCATACCTCGATGATATTTGATTCTGTTGATGCATCTTGCATAGTATTGCAGCTTCCACAGACAATTGGGTCAGTTTGACCTACATTTTCCCATGAATGAATATGTATCAACAAAAAAAATATTTCCAAAAATTTCGAGCAAATTTCTTAATCTAAATTAACGGGCGAGGGGATTAGCTGTCGTTTGCGACTGCTCCATCAGTTTATTGTTTCTTCATAATTGTTGACGATTGATTTCCATTTCAGTTCAATGATGTCCAGTCATGCAGATCAGAGCTCCGTGGAAGACAGAATCAAACGTAATAAATACAACATACAAAGGACTAAACAGGATCTGGACAAAAATTTCTTGAAGAAATGAATGTACAGCATGGACTAATGTGACATAACAGAAATCTCATGGACAGAGATAATATTTTACTTCAAACATCTTTGACCTTGTTTCTCAGTTTTTTAAATGACTTATTTAAGGCTGGATACAAATTTCAGTAAATTGATGCTAAAATGTGATTTACCAATCCAGCAATTGTTTCTTATGGAACTAATATCATAATACTTATCATCAGACCCTATGTATATGATTGAATTTGACATTTTTGTGGTTAAAAATTGTTCCCGTAGTAATAAGAATTAGTTTTAGTAGTGTTTTTATCTCTTTTTTCGAGTTCATCCTTAACTTTACCATGTGTGAGACTTTGGTTCCTGAGTGGTACAGTTTACCTTATGTGAGGCCTGGTAACTGAGTAGTAACTACCTTGTGTGAGGCCTTGATAGCTGAGTGTTACACTTTACCTTGTGTGAGGCCTTGGTAGCTGAGTGGTACACTTTACCTTGTGTGAGGCCTTGGTAGCTGAGTGGTACACTTTACCTTGTGCAAGTGCTCAGTAGCTGAATGGTCCACTTGACCTTGTGTGAGGCCTCAGTAGCTGAGTGGTACCTTGACCTTGTGTGAGGCCTCACTAGCTAGTGGAACCTTTACCTTGTGTGAGGGTTCAAGAGCTGAGTGTTACACTTTACCTTGTGTGAGGCCTTCGTACCTGAGTGGTACACTTTACCTTGTGTGAGTGCTCGGTAGCTGAATGGTATACTTTACCTTGTGTGAGTGCTCGGTAGCTAAGTGGTACACTTTATCATATTTGAGGCCTCAGTAACTGAGTGTTACACATTTTTATAGCTCACCTGGTTGGAAGGACCATGTGAGCTTTCACTTAGGATCTGTTGTCATCAATCGTCATTGTTGTCCATTGTTGTCGTTAGCTTTTTCACATTTTCACATTTCAGTCTTCTACCCTGAAACCACATGACAGATTGGATGGAGATTTGGCTGGGATGTTCCTTGAAGTAACCTCTACAAAGTTGATGATTTTTGTATCGATTGGAAATTCAGCATGGCTGCCAGGGTAAATTATGTGTTCTGATTGGCTGAATTTTCAAAGATTTTCTTGTCAGAAAGACATAAACCACATAACCAATTGAGCCACAACTTTGTAGGAATGTTACTTGGATGATCTTCCATAAAGTTTATTGGTTTTTTTTTTGCTGATTGGAAAACCAAGATGGCAGCCATGGAGGATCATAGTTTAACATTGGACAAAATGGGAATATCCTAAGAGGTCTTTAACTCACAATTTCGAAATGTCAAGGCTCTACAGTGCGAGTAAATCACTCGCATTTGCGAGTGGCATTTGGAAAATGCGAGTATTTTTTATTTCATGG
>JAOXYJ010738222.1:0-23027 GCA_028566555.1 Lithophaga nigra | reverse complement strand
CATTTGTGTGTAGCAACATTCCAGCAGCACCTGCATATGAAGTATATATATATATATATATATATATATCTTAGCTTATAAAATATTCAAGAGCTTGTGTTTCCTATCATGATTTCCTTGATAGAGGGTTGCTGCTTACAAGAAATCTACTGAACCAAAGGTTCATGATGGTAAAATTCAAGTTATCACTTCGAAAAGTTTACGCTCACCACCACAACTTAGTCGACCATTACGGAATATCTGCGTCACAAATGACCACTAATATGTTCCGTTTGTCGGAATCACAGTCCCGTCCTTCTTTCCTTATTCAGGACTTACCACCGAACGTTACTAATTAAGGGATTTTAACAGGAGCAAACATCATGGGTGCCACTAGTGGAGCAGGAGATGCTTACCCTTCCGGAGCTCCTGATCTCACCCCCGGTTTTTGGTGGTTTTCGTGTTGTTCTGTCTTTAGTTTTTAGTGCTTTTCTTGTTTCTATGTTTGACCAAAAGTTGTATGTTCTTTTTTATTTCTGACTTCCCGTTTGCTATCTTCAAACTTTACTTACCTGAGCACAGGTAATTAATTCTGTGTATTAATATATGACAGCAACTATATTTTATTCATGGCAAATATAGCTGATGTAAAATGAAAACAGCGAATTCTGCAATACTTCAACATAACTGGGAATAAAAGTCATGCTGTTGTTTATTTCTGAGCGTTAATTGTTTTACAACAGACATATAATTTTTCAGCTTTTATAGAATTTATTAGATTTAAATGCATGTATATACATAAACAAACATCACAACTGGTGCTGTAAATTGTCAGGAAAAAAATAGTAAAAGCAATCCCATCAGCCTACAGGTGCGGGTTGGTGTTTTTTCCACACTCACTTAATTTAGTCTAGAAATCCCATGAGAAGTTTTGAGATGATCTGTATAAATGGATTTTAATGCAGAATTTTATTTGTAAAATGTGGAATTTAGAATACAAGCATGCTTAGGTATTTTAATGCTGTTTCGTCAGATTTGTGTCAAGCGGAAATAACTCAGTATATTGTTTACGTCAATTCGTCGGACATTGTATCCTACAAACCCGCTTCCAGATATAACTTTTCAACTTTTGACTTTATACTGCTTACTGTGAAGCGAAATTGATGGTGTCTTTTGAAGGAATTTAATTAAATAAAAATATCGAAACGCTCGTTTTCCTTCACAAAATCTGTTCATTTTGATGGATAACCCAATTTTCACCGTTGTTAAGCTATAAGTCAGCTTTACCGAATATGTCAAAATATAAAGAATCTGTGCTTTCTCGACAATAAAGAAGTACACAGAAACATGTTTTTTTTTCAGGTCGGCTTTATTGAAATAGGATAGAAAACATATTTTATTACATTATTATTATTTTGCATTACATACAATAGCTATAGTATTTTTAGCTTCGGACCAGGTGAGCTATTGCCGTCACTTAGCGTCCGTCGTTAGCTTTTCACATTTCAATCTTCTCCTCAGAAGCTGCCAGACCAAATGAAACCATACTTTGCAGGAGTGTGCAATAAATAGTCCTCTACAAAATCTGTGTTTTTAGTGCCGATCAGAAATTCAACGTGGCTGCCAGGGCCAATAACGTAATGTGATTGACTGAAATTTTAAAGACCTTCTCATCAGAAAGTACATTGCTGGTGGAATTGTTTCATGATGTTAATGATCCTTGGATGGTCCTCTACCATATTTATGTTTTTGGTGCCAATGGAAAATCCAAGATGGCCGCCACTGTAGGTCAAAGTTTAGCATTGAAGCTAATTTGAAATAGACTTGAAGATCTTCTCGGAAACGACATTGGTAGTTGAAGCTTAACATATCATAAATGTTCTTTAAAAGGACCTTTACCAAATTTGTGTTTTTGGTGCCAATTGCAATTCCTAAATGACCGCAAATGTTGAACATAATTTAACATTGGACCCTATGGGAATAACATCTCATGATACTGAATTTTTTGCACAATATGCGCATCTCTCATCAGTTGTGCTCGGGGCCTAAAATATGGAAATCAAAAATTTGAAGAGTAGAAGCATATACCAAAATGATCGAAAAGTGGAAGCCAAACAATCAGGTAAGGACAGAGCTATGCACGAGGGAGATACTCTTTAGTTTTCTAAAATTAGAGTAAATTTCACTGCGGCAAATTTAAAATTTAAACAATTTCATTCCGGTACCGATGAACCAGCAAGTGGACTGATGGGATCTCTTGAAACTTTTCTTCTTTGAAATGACTATGACAGTTGAAGCTTAACATGTCCATAGATGTTCATTGGAAGGTCCTTTACCAACACTGCGCTTTTGATACTGATCGGAATTCGACAATGGCCGCCACCGCAGGACATTGTTAAAATTGGACCCTATGAGAAATACGCATTAAGATCTTCTTCTCGAAAACCACTGACACAGTTGAACTAGAACTGTTCTTGAATAGTTATTGGATAGTTCTTTACCAAGTCTGTGTTTTTAGTGCAAATCTGAAATCTAAGATGGCCACCACCGTGAGACGACATAGTTTAACATTCAGCCCAATGGGAAATACATATATAGATGGTCATTGGATAGTCTTTTACCAAGTTTCTGTTTTGGTTTGGATCTGAAATCCAAGATGGCCGCCACCGCGGGACATAGTTTACATTGGACCTATGAAAATTACACATAAGTATCTTCTTTTTGAATGGTTGTTGGATAGACCATTACCAAGTTTGTTTTTTTTTTAGCCGATCAGAAATTCAAGATGGCTGCGACCGTGGGACATACATTGGACCCTATGGGAAATGCTTTCTTGTAATGGGTTAGGGTAGAACAAGGGGAGCCTCTAGTTTATAAATGTGTATATTCTCATCATCAACCCCAAACTCAAGCATCCTTCTTCGATATTTTTTATCCCTCGCCAAATTGTCATATGTTATAGGATTTCAATTGTCCATCCAATTTACAGGTTCATATCAAGGCTACTGCATGTTACAGGCCAATGATATCTCGCTTAGGGAGTGACAAAGAGTAGAACAATAATTAAGCAACTTTTGAGCAAGTACATGGATGCACAAAATCAATATATATATATAAATATATATTTGTGTGTGCCCGCAGTCAACATGATCAAACGTATGTGTTTATTACTTCTCTTTTAGTTCCATGCTACCTAACAAACAGCAGCCAGATTAAAGACGCCATGAGTGACATTGAACAAATTGGTAGATAACACACAGCATTTTTATTACTCGTGCTACTTTATTGCTGTGTTGATTTGGATTTGAGGAGTTTTGATTTGCATATTAAAATTTGAGATACATTTAAAACATTCAAGCCAAAAAAGTATCCCTGTTACTAACTAATTCGATTCCTCCATAAGCCCAAATGTTAATGAAATCCATGCGTGTAAAGTTTTTCATTTTATCAAACAATCCGTATTTACAGCGATAAGAAGAAAAACTTGTGACCATGGGAATATCATTTGTTTCTTTGGCACGCAACCTAACATACAAAAAAATGAAAGCTCTAAAGAAAACGCCTATAAAAAGAAAGATTTTGTTTTCTTTTTTAATCAAGAAGGCCAATTACATTCGCGTATGAAAGATACTGAGACGTCGGACAAATAAAGAGACGGGGAAAGAAACAGATACGCGTACATCACGTAGGCTATTCTTGAAATCTGACGCGGGTTTGGGCAAAGATAATTTCATCTAAGATATTGTCATTTAAAAAACAACAAAAAATGACATTTAAACAATCTTTAAGGTATTTGGGAATGAGACGGGTCTTGACGAGTTCTTGCTCTGGCGCGTCCACTTTCTTTTGAAGGGCGTTCACCTTGAGACTCTTCAATTCAAAGTCTTACCACCCAATCCCTCTGCCTTTTGCATCATGTAAAGGAACTATTCATACCTTACGGTATTAGTCAATAGAGTGGCTAGAGGAACAGTGAGGCGATAGTTTCTATAAATTCCGTTGGCGGTCGTCATGTCTTCTTTGACTTTAATGAGTTCGTCGTTGAGTGGTAATCTATTTCTTGCATTTCTTTCGATAGACCAACAAGCCTTCAAGTTTGTCCGCATTCGGTTTCTTAGGAGCCATGTCGATCAAACTCACAAGAATGTTACGAACCTTGCTAACGTCAGTAGGTACTATTTGTAACGTATCGATTTGTTCTTTTGGGAGGTTTTAGGCACGATTTGGCGTTTCCGCCTGCGCTACACTTTTTGTGACGACCGTGATGGGGGAGGGGGGAGTTCTCGCCCCAACGTTGCAACGGCCGCGGCTTCTCTTACTGTACCGATTTCGGCCAAGTGCGTGTTGTCGGTGATTGCCAGCGTCGACAATCCCTGGTCGGAGGTCTCAACTTGTTTGTTTACCTGGGTCGATTTGTCGTTCTTGTTCTTGATGTTTGGTTTGGGCACGTTCAAAGGGTGTCCTTTCCGTCGGAGCCGTCCTAGACCACCATGCAGCATTCCCCGTTCAACGAGACCTTCGTTTTTTCGGCAGCAACTTGCGTTCGGAGATGGCCCTAAAGATATTTTAAGTTGAATTTGTCGGTAGCCGCCAGGGATTCGAGGTTATCTGTAGGTTTTCCAGGGAGCACCACGTAGTCGCCACGTTTGATTTTCTTGTTTTTAAATCTGCTTGTTTATTTTAATTCTAAAAAGCAAAAAAAGTAAGTTTCTTCTTCCCTCTATAGCCCAAACCGGGTCTAAATTTATCTCATGCAAACGGCTTTTTAGTCATCTTCGCCAGACGAGGCTTTCTTGTTGAGTTCCACACTGTGAACGTTATGCAGATCCGTGCAAAACTGGACCATCGGTCAGTAATACACATTGACTTTAAACCTTCCCAGAAATCGCACAGTCGTGGGCGTGATTAGTCGTTCCCAAACGGTCGGTCACATTTCCAACTATGTCCCAGTAAAATATATTTCGTTTCGAACTCCCAGTTAAAATTGT
This sequence comes from Lithophaga nigra, assembly GCA_028566555.1. NCBI lineage: Eukaryota > Metazoa > Mollusca > Bivalvia > Mytilida > Mytilidae > Lithophaga > Lithophaga nigra. Next base: position 18,060 of record JAOXYJ010738222.1, on the reverse strand, counting down.
CCGTGTGCATGTACCACATCTGGGCTCCTTTCTTCGTATTTTGGCCGCAAGTAATTATATAATGGAAATCGTATACGGCTTTGTTTTGACTCTGAGGATGAAATAGAATGATTTGTTGTTATGGCCATCAAATACTCGCCGTCGTCATCGGCGGCAGCGATAGCTTTTCCGATGTAAGAATTTTCTCGTGGATGGTCCTGTACAAAGTTTTTTTCCCGACCCGAACTCCATGATGGCTACCATTAAGAAACATAATTAAACACTGGACTCTATGATAGATACCATCAAGTGTCTTCTCAGAAACAAAGATGTCGATGAAAATGTTTCTGTGGAATAATGTTGTTTTGGATTGTCCTGCATAAGATTAATGTAAAATTTTGGTTTTGTTTCCCGTTATGGAAAATTTGGAAGTAACAATATAAAAGTTAACTTATTGGTCCGCACAAAAAATCTTGACATGATTGACATATAAGAATGAAGAGTTACAGCGATTGAAACGTTCAATATTACCAAATTTGCGTGTATGGCGAATGGTGAAATGGGTTATGGTGCAAAAGGTTTGCGTGTGCAAATGGGGAATGGGGAATGGTGTATGGGAAACGGGGACCCATGTATGGGGAACGGGAAATCGTCTATTGCTATGACACAAACAAAACGACTTTTTTATAATTTTAGAATTTATTTATTGGTAATTTCTTTCTTTTTTGCCCTTCATTGAATAAACTTTTAAACAAACAAAAATGGATTATGGTAAATGGATAATCCTGTTTGGGCAATGGTATAATTGCATATTTCTGGGAATGGTTCAATCGGGAATTTGGAATCGTGTATTGGAAACGCTGTAATGAGAGCTGTGTAAATGATATATTTAACGTTTCGATCTCTGTAATTTTTGTAGCAGCTCCCATTCCCATCGACATCTGATATTTTTCGGTGAACTTTGAAGGTATTTAACATAGAGTCCAATTGTAAACTGTTTTCCTCGCTAGCAGGCATCTTGAATTTCGGGCTTTAAGAAAGAGTACAGGACCATCCATGGAACATTCTTATATTCATGATCGAACCGGCTGTACGGTTTCTGAAAAAATATCTTAATCGGAACATATTATAAATTCTGGTAGATTGGTAAATATTCGATCGACATAAATTCTGTAAACAGCCATCTGAGGTCCATGCCTGCCAAATGTGCTTCCAATCTGTCTTCACAGAAAAAGCGCAAAATGTGAAAGTCTAAAGTTTCCGCCTACGACGATAGATGCCAAGTGATTCTAATACCTCATAGTGTTCTTCGGAAAAGGTGAGATAAAAATTGGTTCTTGTGAATGCCTTACTAAGCATGTCTCAAATACAGAATAACAGATCTTCAAAGAGGAAAGAGGATCGTTCTAATTTAAACTGCTTATTTCAAGGTTACTTCAATTTTAATCTAGACACCCATAAGGAAACAATTTAACTCACAAAATTTGACTTTTAAGAATGAATTAGAATAATTGTATTGTTTTGAAAGGAAAACATTACTTGCCCTAGGTACAGTTTCTGGCATTGGGTCTGTGTTTGCTTCCTTCTTTGCTAGTTGTTGACATTTGGGATTGTGTTTAAATCTGTGTTGATCCTCCGAATGCAAACCAATGGCTGACACGCACAATTTTTCAAATACAATACAGCTATTCTTAATAAGCATGATTAGGACTGGAAAACTATTCAAAGTAATAGAACTTTGTAACAGATTTTCATCCTATTGTACAATTTGTCTAGAAATATTTACAGAAAAGATTAAGTGTGAATTGAAGAACCGGTTGTTTAACCTCACAGTTCAACCATCGATTCAAATGAGGCATGGAAGACCCGAAGAAAAATAAAACGCAGAATCAACATGGAAATAGCATGGACAAAAACTTTTCAAAGTTCCACGATTATAGAATAAAAGCATAAAAAAACGTAAATAAATAAGGGAAACTAAAAAATTATCTACCTTAAAAACGAAAGTCGTACCCACCATAAAACAGCTGAAGCGGATGTCGATCCACACGAAAATCCCTTTCAAGTTCAGAAAAATGGAAGGAATTGGCCCATAAGATCGAGAAGCAGTCAGAAAGAAATTCGAACGTCTTGAAAGGAAAAGGGAGATTAGGGAAACATTGAAAAAGACTTGGAAAATATAACGTCTGGCAGTCTATCGGTTAAGTTGTCGAAGAGGGGGTCGATTGCCTTGGCTTTTATTTTCAAGCGTTCGAATAGCTCCAAACTAAACAGATACAAGAGTACTCGGGAGAAACACGGACACCTCTGCCTTTATATCCTGGATGGGTTGGCAAGGGGGCAACCGATCAGGCGAGTCGCATTGTATTAATATAAATATAAAATAAAAAAAGAGACAAATATATCCGTAGATAAATTCCTCTTGATGGAAAAGAGGAAGAAGAGCGGGGGGGATTTCACGCTGGATTGAACGGTGGGTACCGGATCGAAAAGCCAACGATCCCGTCAACAAACTGTACCTGATGAATTACAAAATCAAATTCAAAGTGGACGTAAAGAAGAAGAGAGGGATAATTGACCGAGAACAAACAACTTGCAGAGCTCAACAAGAGAATCTCGACACTGGCCCGAACCGACAACACGCACATGAACAAAACTGGTAAAAAGAGAGAAGCTACGAACATTTGAAAAGTGGAGCGAGTGCTATCAGACGCCAAGACGTAACGCTTGTGGACGTAAACATTGAAAACAATCACTTCAGCGTGACTATATCTGCCAAGAAAACAAACCAGTATGTTACAAAGAGTACCTATAAACGACGATGGACGTCAGCCCCGCTGTATGTGTTAAGGTCACCAGACACCTACTCAAGGTCGGGGTTTCAACGGGTCAGCTGGTTAGCTGTCCGGGCTTTCCTCTCAAGTAAGTCTGGTAGTCACGAGATAGCAGAAAAATTGTTGAAAGTGACGATAAACCCCCAACAACCAAACAATCATAACTCCTACTAAAGCGAAGGTGAGCAATCTCGCAGACTTGGAGGTCTTTTGAAAGAAATACATGGAACAGACATGTCCGCAAGATCACAAACTCATCGAAATCAAGAAAAGCATGGCGACCTCATGGGAAGCCATCACGTCGAACTACTCTGTTGACCAATCATGTGCCGTGTACGAACAGTTCTTGACGTAACGCAGAAGGTAGGGAAGTTTGGCCAAAAGATTTTAGAATTCGAAATTATTAAGATGAAGGAAGAAAGTAGATGCATCAAGAACGGTCTCATTTCAAAAATACATAAAAACTGGTATTGTTATTTTCTGTTGGAAACACAGAAAATAATGTATATCTTCTTTTTCTTCGTCTGCGAACCTATCGGATTTTAGTAAATGGCGCACGTAGCGTACGTGTAATCTGTTTATTTCCCGTCTTTTTATTCGTCCGATGCCTCAGTATTATTGCGAGCCAGCAGAAGTCTCCATGTTCGTGTTTTCCGTATTTACGGTCCGTACAATAATCCCAGTGTCTCTTGACCGTGTCATCGGCAAACCTGTACGATTTCGGTTGAGTGTTAAATACAGGTGTGAAGACGAACACTTTTTCTGTATATCGCGGATGGTACCCATTTTGGAACATTCCGGATTTGTGCCCGGTGAGAATTCAAATGCGGCTGCTCTGTTAAAATTTATTTTTGTTCACACCAAACAAGACAGGAGAAGCAACAGGTTGAAATGGACGCGCGATTAATTATCTTTATCACAGGCTTCGTCGGACGTCATCTAAATGGAACGATGACGGGTTTTATTATCCTTTTTGACAAGTAGTTAGTACAAGACGTCCAAACAGAGCCACGTAGTAGGCTCATTGAAATACTTCCACATCTTGTTTCGTTATCGTTCGATTCCACTGTTCGACGACGATGAATCGTATGAAAATCATTCAAAATTGTTTTCCCATATTACAAACATAGCGTATTTTTTTTACAGAAATTAAAATTTATTACCACAAAGTTCGATTTCTCTTTTTTGTCTTGATTGAAAGTCTCTAATAGACCGCAATGTGAGACAAACAATTCATGGATTTGAACCCTTTAAAAGACAGAATAGTAATATATCTACAAATAAATTAACAATTCTGATGCATACAAATCTTGAAAATATCTTTTTTTACGTTTATTTGCAAAACCTCCAACCAAAATAAATTGCCATTTATTCGAAATTGGGCATGGGGTATGAGATATACGTGTTTATTCGTTTGCACACAGGAAGAACTTTTTGATGAAATACAGGGCATCTTGAAAGCTGATTTTCACACAAAAAGTAACCGATAAGCAACAATACTTGAAAATAAATAAAAATAATCTAAGCAAGATTAAAGCAGTTACACCATATAGATTTGCTGAGATCGTGGAGACTATGATTATTGAAAGTGAAATAAAATAAAATAAAATAAAATAAATAAAAAAAAATTGAATAACAGATGATAAAAAAGACAATGCTATCCTAAATCTGCTCTCTAAAGTTGGCAGGCTTCAGCCAAAAATATTTCTGAAATCGAAAAAGAAGCAAATAAAAAAAAACATAGAAGAAAAAAAGCACTGTCAAATATTCAAAAGGTTCTCCAAATACACACACACAACAGCAACAACAACAACAACAAAAAATAAATAAAAACAGACGAAAAGAAAAAAAAAATATCGTCAAAGAATTACAGGAGTACACAAAAACACAGAAAGTTGTAGTTTCTCGTGTGAACGAAAAAAGCGTGTAAAAATTACACTGAGACAAAGCTCGATTTGAAACTTTGCTGTGGTTATGGGTAAGACTAAGAGACAACTTGAAAGTGAGACAAACTTTTTGGTTAAATACAAACATTTACACCATTAAGACTAAATAGACAATTTTACTTCTCATGATCTTTCCTAGAAAGATTGCAATTCTTTTCTTTTTGTATTTTGTATGTGTTTATCATTTTATTTCCTTTTATTTATTCTTTTATTTGTTTAAATTTTAAATGTTTGATATATTTATTTTATTTTATTTTAGTGTCATGTTCTATTTGTCCATATATCTTTAACAGTGTTCTTTTTTGTTTGTTTTTGTTTTTGTTTTTTCCTTGGTTTAATCTGGTTGTGTTTGATTCTTTATTTGTAACTTGATTTTTTAAATGTAAAGGAGGATTTCTAAGTTAGTTTTGCAGATATTTATGCTTTAGTCGTTTCTTGTTACTCTTTTTCCCCATTATTTATTAATATATTTATTTAATATTGTTTATTCTTTATTTGATTGTTTCTTACCTCTTTGCTTCTTAACAGAAACTTTGTATTTAACAAATAAAAGTTAAATAGTGTAATAATACCATATTACCTCATGGAAATGAAAGCGTAATTGTGTTAAAGTTAAATTTCATTTAAACCGTAAACAAATTAGTCAATTGGAGTATAAAATAAAATGTTTGATCGAGTAACAAGATTAACGTTTCATGGATGAGAACATTTTGCACACTTCAGTGAGAAAAAATATTTTCAGTGTTATGGTTGAGGCGTAATGTCGATATAATGGATTAATATATGTACTGGATTATAAATAAGTGAAGTAGACAAACATGTAAGTTTTTTTTTTATTTTTATCGCATTATTAATCACCTTGTTGGTGCCCTGTAACCAGTCTAGAATTGGGAGTTCCCTTTCATTTCTGTAGCTGTCCAGGTTTCCAGTTTATCTATAGCAGTATTTTACGCCTTCAGACGGTGTGTCATTTTAGCTATGCCTAACTAGAGTACAATTTCATAGATAATGATAAATTTATAAGCCTATTTAATTGCAACTTTAACAGAAATGACCCTATGCATTTTAAACTGTATCTCCATAGTGTAAGCGTTTCAACAGAGAAAATATGATGTGAGGTCTCAATATCATGTTGTTTCTAGGAATCAAAACTTCAAACATTCCATCATCTTAAATGCTCGTCCTTATACAACACGGGGACTTTCATATAGACGCGGCCTTTCGTCAGGCCTCGAGTGTCCCGTACTGATGCTGTCTTCTTATGTCCAAAGTGAGACTACTTTTAACTTTCATCTGTAATCTTTTGTCGCCTTGGTCCAAGGGCATGCAACTGGTTCAGGAATGGCATGAGAAATATTTTACAAAATATGATCATGACGCAGAACGTTAGCAATTTTCTTGCCCCATTCATATTGTCAGGTATGCACAAACCCCTACATATTAATATGTTTTCTCGTGACTATCTAGTAACGAAAAGTACACTTCGATGTCAAAATGAAAATTTCAGGTTCACCCGCCATCTCCTTAATTAGATTTTGCTTTTCAGTTTTTCCAGTTCAAGGAAGATCTTCTAATGTAGTCGCATTATATTGACGGCAGATAAACATGAAGAAAGCTATAGAAATCGTTCCAATTTCAATCACATATATTCTTTCGATATTCCGCATTTATATTGGCACGCCATTTTTATTCCAATTTCTTCTATAACTTGCTTCGCTATAAAATTATTTAATATTTGTGCCTTTTTTATATTTTTCCTGCCTATTACCTGCACTTTTTGCACAAAATAAATATCAAACTACGTTAAATACAAAATATAACTTATATTGATAGTGGATAGGGAATCAAATCTAAGTCGGTAAAATGAATGTAAGACTGTGGCATGGATACATTATTATATTCAGGTTTACTGATATGATATTAATTATTAGGAAAAAACAAATTAACACTTTGGAAACAAGCTTTTAAGATGTATATCAATCGTCCTCACGCAGTTACAGATGCACTACCATATGAGTATCCAGTACAGTACTTGACCCGAATTAATGAATTGGAAGAACAAAAAAGAAAGCTGTATGCGTGTGCATGGCAGGTATTAGAATAAAAAACAGCCAAGCGTTTTGCTAGTTAGAATTATTTTTCTATTGTCTGAAAATACCTTTGTGCTATGTTCATTTGCAAGTTCTGAAAGCCTATAAAGCAGAAGTTTTGCCTTTGTTATTCGTCATTTTATATTATAATATAAATTCAAGTCGTTTAAAGTCAACGATAAGAGATAATTTGAGCGAAGTGCACTTATTGTGAAAATTGGAGAAGTAACAATCATATGTCGCATACTATGACTGTGTATATTAACCATGTTTTTGGGAACTAGAAATGTCAAATCTCGTAATATGTAAACATGTTTATATGCATTCTGTATTGCCATATCAACGTGAATGGTCTACATATTGTTATTAGTGAGTAAAAGTTCAAGGTGTTTTTGGTCTGATATGTCACTGATAACGTTGATATCCATATAAGGATTATGATGGAAAGGTTTATGTATTTTGTGAAGAATGTCATAGCCTCAGTTGTTTTAGAGGAATCGGAAGAGACAAACCATTTTGAATACCAAATACCAAACACAAATTTCCTGTAAGGCGGTTTTTAGTATCTGAGCTGTGTATTTTGGATCCTCTAAAATTAAAAATATAAACAAGTAATGTCTGACATTAACTTCATCGTCGATTCTATGTTTTCAGTTATAAGTATTATGAAGAGAAGGGGACCAGCATAGTTTCTTTGGAAATATCCGCTTTATTCCACGCCACTTAAAAGGAAAAAATATTGATGACAACACTTTGTTTTCTGTCTTATAGATAGTTTAAACCGAGTGAGAAGCCTACCCATTATACCTATTTACTGCTATTTTCAAAGTAACATCCTATTTCAAACTCTGTCAAATTCTTTGCTTGTGTCTTAAAAAATTCACAAAAGAGCGAAATTAAATAAATAAATAAATAATTGGAATTTCTTTTCTATTGCTCTTCCGAGTGCTTTTGTTTTACTAAGAGGCTGGATAAATGATAAAGTCACCTGGAACAAAGCTAGAGTGATAAGAACTAATTTCTTATTTTAACTGAAACCTGGATATATATTTATATACATATATTTCCAGCTCGCAGGGGACGCGTATTAAAGAAATAACTCAGTAGTTCTTAACGTTACAAGAGTTATCATTTAAAAGGGCTGTGACTTTTTTCCATTGAAGACCAGACAGTGTCACTAGATAATGACAAATTGAATAATCTAGAACGAAAACATTTTAGGAAAACAAGGAGTACTTCAACAGTCTTCGATTTGAAAGGACTGTTCTCTCGGATAAAATAATATAAGAGACGAATACGCTGAGGTTTCGTGTCATAACTTGGGAAGTTTTTCTGACTTGTGCCCCCCCCCCAAAAAAAAAACTTCAAAAGATGTATTATTAATTCATCTTGCTTGTCATATTTCCAGTTCAATGTTAAAAACAAGTACATTTAACGCATATTAATCCAGCAATTTCGGTTTGTTATGAAAAAGAAGAATATAAAAGAAGATACGGAACCCAAAGCATTGTGCACTGAAACTGAACAGAGGTCTTAATTAAAAATAATACTACTACTTGGATTGTTGTACTGAAACAAAATATCAGTTCTATTTACATAAACACTAGCGTTCAGCTAAGAATTAATGACACCATAAAGAAACTTAATTTTCATGAAGTGTAACGTTAAAGTATATTCCGATTTATAAAAGGAAGACGGGAAGGCCAAAGTGTCATAATATGGAATACGGGGAAAAGGGTAACAGAATAGATGAACCTATTTAAGCTGCCTCAGTCTTTCAATCTTTGTGAAACCTTGACCTGATCTATGTCGATATGTAGAGCAACAATACATTTATAGTGGCTATATAGCATATTTTCGGATAAGGACCGAATGAGGAGGCCAAAATGTTATTATTGCATGTTTATACTGAAAAGGGCGATGGCAGTAAAAATTACTCGATAAATAACCTAGGTGTTCCAGCTTTTATGAAAGCTGGCCTGAGAAATGTCCAAATGTAGCGCAACAATATGTGAATTTCATCTATAGTGCACACTACATTTGTGGAGTCAAAGTATGATAATAGGGTACAATGGAAATAGAGCGACGGAATAGACGCTAAATAAACCGTCTCGTTTTTGCAATCTCTATGTAACTTAATCTATGTCAATCTGTAGAGCAACAATACACAAATATTGGCTATAGTGCGTACTTCCGGTTAAGGGTTGAGGAGGACCAAAAAGCATAATTGTGTGGATATACAGAATGGTAGTGAAGATGGCTCAGTAACTCACCTCGGTCTTTCAATCTGTATGAAACTTGGTCTAAGTAATGTCGATATGTAGACCTTAAAAAACTTTTTAGTGGTAATAGCGCACAATTACGGTTAAGGTACATTTGGGAAGGCCGAACTGTTCCATTAGGATATACAGAGAATAGGCCCACAGAATAGATGGACCTAGATAAAAAGCCTTGGGCTCTTAATTTTTATGAAACTTGGCCTAAGTAATTTCGATATATAGAGATACATACGTATATAGATGATATATTTTCGAACAAAGGCCTTACGAGGAGGCCAAAATGTCATTATGTATGTATACATATATAGGGAATAGAACGTGGATTGCTCGGTAAACCGCCTCGATCTTTCAATCTTCCTGACATTAGCAAGTGAAATGTCTATATGCAGGGGAACAATACCTATTTAATGGCTATTAGTGCACATTTTCAGTTGAAGTACACATGGGGAGGCCAAAGTTACATAATAGAATATATAGGGAATAGGGCGACAGAATAGATGAACTAAGTAAACCAACTCAGTCTTTCAAATTGTTATGAAACGGCCTGAGTAATATCGATATATAATACACTATATAGTCACTATAGCGCTTTCTTCTGTTTAATGACCTTAAGGAGCGGCCAGTTTGTCATAGTAGTGCGTATATACTGAAAAGCCGATGAAACTGACGACGCCTGGGGAAACCGACTAGGTTTTGAAATCTTAACAGAAAAAAAACTTAACCTGAACAATGTCAGTATGTAGAGCAACAACATGTATTTAGTGGCTACAGCGCATACGTCCAGTTAAGATTTTTTCCTCTTTTTTGGTCATAGAACCAATTTGAGGTTTACCAGGGTTCACACAATTTAAGTAAATTTATAAAAAAAATAAATAAAATTTAAGATCGTTACAGCTTATGAGAATTTCTAATAAAAAAAACTTTACCAATATCAGTCTAGACGCATAAAGGCAAATCTAAGTACTTTTATCAGGCTTCACAAATAAAAAGAAGTGTACCTACATTCAATTCAAAGTGCACAGCCATGCGAAATGCAAGTTTAAATATCAGAAAGCCAACTTTAACATGTAAGCCCATAGAAACAAAGATCATTGTTAAACTTTCACATGATAGATATTCAGAACAATAAAAACTGCTAGTTTTATTGTCAGAAATTCAAATTGATCAATTTCAGGTCAGAAAAAGAAAGAACGTTCAAATTTAAGACCTCCGAAGCCAAGAAAATTACAAATTTGAACGTCAGTAACCATTCTGCCTGTAATAAGGCAAAAGAAAAACGTTTGTATCATCATTTAAATTATAGAAATTCACTGCTGTGAGAATTGGAATTTTTGACTTCAGAAGATCAATTAGGTCAATATCAGGCCACCGAAATAAGAACAAGCGTACAAACTTACGGATAAGAACTACACACTCATGAGAATTGCAAGGTGAATGTCAGAAAGTCATTCTAACCAATGTCAGGCGACATAAAATGAGACAAGTGTACCAATTTTTATATTTCACATATCTACATGCATGAAATTTGAATGTTAAAAAAACATAGAAAATTAAAATAAAAATAAAAGCACAAGAAATAAAAACAAGTGTACCAGTATTCAAAATTAAGATCTCTACAGTCAGGAGAATGCAATTTGTACTGTCAGAAAGCCAATTTGACAAATGTCAGGCCACAGAAATGAAGAATATTGTACCAACTTTCAAATAAAGATATTTACATTTGTAAGAATTGCAAGCTTCAATGTCAAGATAACCAATTTTAGGCTACGGAAACGAAGCAGATGTACAAACATTCAATATCAAGATCTCCGCAGTCATGAGAACTGTTTTATCGTCATAAATCCAATGAACCAATATCAAAACCCAGAAAAAATACCAGTGTATAAATATTCAAAGAGCCTCCAGAAATGCAAGCTTTTTAAGGCCATTGAAATAAAAGTGTGTGTACAATCAAATTTAAGACCTCAATAGTCGCGAGAATGGCATGTTTCAATTTCAGAAAGCCAATTTGACCGTTATCAGGCTTCAAGAATATGTGCCAGAATTTAAGTTAAAAACATCTACAGCCAAGAGGATTACAAGTTCTGATTTGAGAAAACTTATTCGACAAATATTAAACTACAGAAACAATAAATTATGATACCAAATTTAGTGCAATGAGGGCATTTCCAGAAACGTTCCAATTAAAGCTACCTACAACGACTAAAATTGCAAGATTCGATTTCAGAAGGATAGTTTGCCTAAAGTCATTACACAGAAACAATATTTGTATAAAGATTAAAAATTAAGACCTTTACAGCCAGGAAAATTGCAAGTTTTATTGTCTGCAAGCCAATTTGACCAAACATAAGATCACAGAAATAAAGACCAGTGTGCAAATTCAAATTTATGTCTTCTACATGCATGAGAAATGTAAATTTTATCATTAGAAAGCCAATTTGTCCAATGTGAAGCCATTAACAATAAATATAAGTGTAAAAACATAAAACATCAAGACGTCTGCAGACATTAGAATCGCCAGTTTTAATTTCCTAAGGCCTATTTGACCATTATTTGACCACAGAAATAGACTTGTGTACCAGTATTGACATTGAAAACATCTAGAAATCTAAGAATTGGTAGTTTCAATTTCAAAACAACATTTTAAAATTTATTTCAAAATGAAGCAAGGTACATAGTAAATATATTAATTCCACATCATTTACAAAACACTTTGGAAGGTAGTAGGAACCACAAACGTGACGTTTAAAGCCTAACTTATGGTTAGGTTGATAGTTATGGCTATTTTCATATATTTTAGCTAGTAATGAAACTATTTTTAGTAGAAACGATCCAGAAATAAATTTGGAACATACTTTTATGGGATTCTAAAACTAATCAGTGATCAGCAGGCACTATTCATCTGGATTAATAAATTATTTTTTCAAAAAAAAAAAAAAAAAAAAAAAAAAAACCTACCATATTAGGCATAAACACGGCCTCCCCATACGGTCATAAAACGGAAGTGAACGCTTTACCTTCTATATTCGTATTGTTGCACTACATATCGACATTACTCCAACAGAGTTTCATAAAGATTTAAAGTAAGGTTCGGTTTACCAATGTCCATTTATTTTGTCGTTCTATTCTCTTTGTAAACTATTACGACACTTTAACCTCTTCACATACGTTTCTCTACCTATGACATTACTCAGAGCACATTTTTTTCATAAAGATTTACACACAGAAACGGTTTACCTAGTGGTAATCACTTCCATCACCCTATGCACGACATACACACTTTTATGACACTGGCCTCCCCATACGGCCCTCAACAGGAAATGAGCATTATAATCACTACATACATGTTTTTGCTCTACATAACGATTTCATTCAGGCCAGGTTTTATAAACATTGAAATAAAGAGGCGTTTTTCCTATGTCCATCTATTATGTCGACATAGTCCCTGTGCACACTTTTATGACACTTTGGCTTCCCTATAGGACTATGCACTACAGCCCTATATACGGATTGTTTCCCTATATGTAAACAATACTCAGGCCAAGTCTTCTAAAGATTGAAATACAGAAGCGGTTTACCTTGGTGGATCAGATATGTCGCGCTATTCTCTGTATTATGACACTTAGGCCTCCCTATATGTACTTAATCAGAAATGTACACTGTAGCCACAATATACGGATTGTTGCTCTATATATCGATATTACTCAGGCTGAGTTCCATAAAAATTGAAAGACCCTCATGGTTCACCTACGTCCATCTATTCTGTCTCCTATTTGCTGTGTAGCCTATTATTACATTTTGGCCTCCTTGTAGTTTCCGTCATTTAGTCGGCAGAATATATACGTCTTTCAAACTCCGAGAAAAATTGGTTGTATAATTTTACTATTAATTTTTGGTAGAACTCTCTCCTTGATGTAAATTAAATTATGTTTTACAGTACAACAATCTGAGAAGAACTATTTTATTAAAATTAGAGACAGATCACCATTAATCACTTTTAATCTACGGAGGTGTCTCAAAAATGTGGGGGTCATGGCAAATTAGGATGTCATAAGGGGGCTTATATCTTTTTGGTAGATGATGGGGATCATAACTTTTTTGTCGACTGTGTAATGACATCGAAACAAAACAAAAATTAATTATTCGACTGTTTAAAGCATTTTATAAACCCATACATTTGCCAATCCATTCTGATACTGTGTGAATATTAAACACTGACAATTCTATTGTGTGTTTTAATACAAACACTTATGAAAAGCAATAATTTTTTATTGTACAGTTATCAGATTGAAAAAAAAAGAAATAAAGAATAGCGGCACAAATATTCCGACATATCAAAATGAAAAAAATAATGTATATCTACACAGTAAAACTGAGAAGATCAATAAAAGCAGTGAAACGAAGAAGGTAAAAATCTTGCAAATGATTTATCAACTTTAATGTAGGTTTAACTAAGATGATATTGGATTTGTTCATTAGGTATAAAGGGGTATGACTTTGAAGGTTGGAATTTCTTCTCTGGGGAAACATCTTTGAGCAAAATATGAATTGCTTTATTTTCGTCACATATTAAATTTACTTTTCTGATCATAAGACGCCAGATTTGTATGATTATCTTTGTGATTTCTATTTTGTCCTAACAATTATCCAATATCTGATTTTATACATTATTAGCATATAAAACGTGACTGTGAAAATTAGAATTTCTCCTTTTTGCTACATTCTTTGAGCAAAAAAGAATCTATGATACCAAATTTAGTGCACAATATGCGCATTTCGACAAACATTGACTCATCAGTTGTGCTTGAGAACCGAAATACTATCAACTAGAAGCTGCACGTATAGTGACAGGTCTTACAGAATTTGCTAGTAAAGGGTATTTGTATTTTGAGGCTGGTTGAGATACTTTTGCAAATAGACAAAATATTCGACAACTAACTGTTTTTTAAACAAAATCCGTAATAGGATATGTCCAGATTATTTATGTAATTGTCTTCCACCAGTAAATTCAGACGTAAGTGGATACGATCTCTCAAACCATGATATCTATATACTTCCACGGTGTACACTCAGAAATTCATCAAATGCTTTCATGCCATGAGCTGTGAGACTTTGAAATAATTTAGACTTATTAATACGAATTCTCAAACTATATCTACATTCAAAAAAGCATAAACCTGTAAAGCTTCAGGGTATTATGGTGAAGGTCCTAGAAGTTTAAACACACTTCATATTAGACTAAGATACACCTGTAGTCAATTAAACGCTGATTTGAAAAAGAATTTACGTAATAAATGATCCTAAATGCAGTTGTGGCTCTTCATACGAAGATGAGCATCGCTTTTTTTCTAAAGTGTCCCATGTGTCAAAACCAAAGAGTAGCCTTGTTTTCTGAACTTCAGGATAATGATAAAAACTTTGAGGTTCTTCTGTTCGGAAATGATGACTGTAGAGATCGAGAAAATTCCATATTATTTGAAAAAGTTCGATTATTTATTAAACAGTCGAAACGATTGTTTGATAGGCAGTAGCAACTTCTGTCCACATGATCATTCTCTCTTTTCTTCTTTATTCCTTGCATTTTTATTTTCTTAGAAAAAATCCTTATATAATTTATGGTAACATATTATAGCTTTGCTGACATTACTATATTTGTGAACTTTGTAAGGAGAGGATGTCTTTGTCATTTGGAATAGCGTTTGTCCAATACTGTTGTTTGTATGCAATTAAATATGATCAATCAATGATAATATTTGAGTATGTTCAGGTCAAAGATTCCACCTAATTTCAAAGACAAATCCGTGCCCATCATTTCTTATCCCTATACTACGCCCATTGCACCCAAAATCTTCAATTATAGGCCTGTATCGCAGGACCTCATAATCGACGACTTCAAAGCTAAACCTCCCGATTGCTCTCCTGACAATTCCCCTTACAAATATAGTCCCTGTGGCCAGTCATTACTGGAGACCTGAACATCGTATACAACAATAGTCTCCTTAATATCCTTGTAAATGGACCTAAGTACCGTGAGCCAGAATCCATTAATTGGAAATACAATTTCAAACTCCTAATCGATTCTGTTGAGGCCTGCGCTAGAAAATGGGTTAAACGAGGAAAAGAGAAGGAGGTTTATTCCCTTTCAGAATCCCTTTAAGGGCGAAAACTGTGAGGTCAATGATCACAAAAGCATCACCAGACTTCAAAAACCCTGACGTTCCTGAGACCTTGTCGAAAATACTTGACAAATTTGTTGTTGTTTATGTAGATAAGGCCCCTAACAACATCATTTTCATCTGCAAAAAGCTTTACATTGATTGTTTAATGACAGAATTAGGCATTGGGGGTTCACAAGGCAAACCTACATATATAGCAACCACTCTTTCAAAAGAGGAGATAATCAATAATCACAAGCCAGTCTTGGCTTCCTTTGGTCTGTTGATTGTGATCTTCCCTCTTTGTGCTGGATACCAAAATTACGCCAATGTCCGTACAAACAGCGTTTCATTGCTGGATCTGCCAAGTGTTCTACCAAGTCTCTTTCTGAACTCCTAACTTCCATTTTAACAGGCCTCCAGAAATATTGTGACATCAGCTATTATATGAGTGGTATTAATAAAATATGGATATTAAAAAACTCCAAAGATTTGACGGACATCTTAAGATCTAGATGCTTTTCCTTTTGCAAAAGTATTAAAACATTTGATCTCTCAACCCTTTATACTACCATACCTCACACGCAACCAAAAACCAAACTTACAAGTCTTATTCATCGCAGCTTCTTTAAGGACAACGGGGAGCGATGATATAAATGCCTTCTCATCGGTAGAGATAATGTTTACTTCGTAAGAAACCACTCTGAATCTACTGAAAACGATATCATAAAAATGTTGGATTTTTTAATCGAAAACATATTATTCCAGTTTAGTGGACGAGTGTTTCAACAGACAATTGGCATTCCAATTGGCATAAATTGTGCTCCTCTCCTCGCCGACTTGTTTTTTTGTACTCGTATGAGGCTGACTTCCTCGAAGGGCTACTCAAGAAAAAAGACAGGAAATTGGCCCAAACCTTTAATTTCAGCTTCCGGCTACATAGATAATGTCCTGTCACTGAGCAACTCACGATTCGGTGATTATCTGTATTTAATCTATCCCTGAGCTTGAGATTAAAGACACTATCGATACCAATAAGTCAGCTTCATATTTTGACCTTAACCTCGAAATTGACTCTAGAGGAAGACAACGAACAAACCACTACGACAAGCATGATGACTTCACTTTTCCAATTGTCAACTTCCCATTCCTCTGCAGCAACGTTCCAGCAGCACCGGCGTATGGAGTTTACATACGTTATTCTAGAGCCTGTGATCAGTACCATGATTTTCTGGACAGGCTCAACTGCTGACGAATACGCTTCTCAAATAAGGGTATGTTGATCCCAGGTTGAAGTCATCCCTTCTTAAGTTCTATGGCCGTCACCGCGAACTGGTTGATCGTTATCGAATATCCGTTTCCCAAATGAAAAAGGATCTTCTTTGCTGAGCTATAATTTCGTCTTTCCTCTCCTCGAACATAACCTTCTTCCGGACCTGACAATGGACAACGCGGCGGGTGTCTTATAAGAGGCAGGCACTGCTTACTCATCGGGAACACTTGAGTGTTTCATGTTTTTGTTGTTGTCCGTGTTGCTCATCCTCGTTCTTAGTTTTTCTTGTTTTGTCTTTGAAGTTTGTCTGTTTGTATTTTTTTGTCTTAATCCGGATTTTGTCTGCGTCCTTTGATTGATGATTTTTGTAGTTCACCTTTCGGTTTTCTTACGTTTTCTTTCTAGATAAACGTTTCCTGAAAAGCTTTTGCACCATTCTTTGTAATCTTATAGTAACTGAAACTGTCCTTATTAACTCAGTCTGTTTGGGCAATTTGGTTTTAGAGGTCTTTAGTTTTCAAATGTCGACCTCAGCAGACTTGAACATATTACTGGTGAATTTTTATCGCCAGGTGGGAACGTCAGTTATTAAGCTGTATACATGTTAAAATTATTGATCCGAAGTTATTTTTAAACTGATTTATTGTAATTCTCTCTTAGAATGTGAAAAACACATTGAATAATTAATGAGACCTTTTCTACGGATGTTTATAAAAAATTTTGCGGTCGTATTATAGTATATTATATTCCGTCTTTTATATAGGTACATCGACAAATAAATTATAAAAATAACTGATTTCAGATAGTTGTTTCCGTCGTATCATGCTGCGTGATGCGAAGACCTTTATTTTTTTAATAATGTCAGATAAATCCCTCTTGAAATTAGATATGGAAGATATTGTAGCGTCTTCAAAATACTTTTGTGCATTTTTTCTTGTGAATTACTATTACTAGATCAAATACCTGATTTTACTACTACTACTTAATTACAACGCAAAATAGAAGTCTGTAAGTATCATTACTTCCTTTTCTGATTTTGTGTTTTTTATTTTACATTTTTTAATTAAAATATTTCTCGTTTAGATGTTATACAAATCTAAAGTCGTTCATTGAAATAGTATGGTTTTGTACGACTCATATTTATTTAAGCTGGGTCGAGCTTTTAAAAATAAACATAAAATTACAGATATTTAAGCACGGAAAGAATTCTTGGTATTTGAGACAATTTAGGCAAGTATAATATTTAATTAGATTTGGCCAAAAATATACTTTTTAAATTTTTAAAATCAGCCCATGAAATTTTACAGTTTGAGTTATACTGAAAACCTCAGTATGGCAATCAGTTTTACATGATAAAGGAGTAGGGGCAATAAGGCCACTTTTCGGCCCTAATTTTCTGTTATTTCTTAAGATTAGTATACAGATGCGCCATGTTGCTAAAATATTCATCAGATATAAAGCTTTTACAGAATCATACCATTTTTGATAAATTCACGAGCTACCA
>JAOXYJ010737117.1:0-13799 GCA_028566555.1 Lithophaga nigra | reverse complement strand
TTGAAGTCCGTCTTTAACAGTTGAGAGAATATCTGTAAGAATTCGTGAGAGAGGTTTTGTAGAACAACTAGAAGAACCTGCTATGTATCTTTCCTTGTATGGACTTTTATGTAGGTTAGGTATCCAATACAAGGAAGGGAGATCATGAAAACATTATAAAATTACAAGTAAGTAATTCTTTATTGCAAAATATGTCAAAAATATTGAAATGGAAGGCCAGCAGAAAAAAAACAAAAACAAAAACAAAACAAAGCAAAAAAAATTCACAAATGTCATACAAATATCCCCTAATTATAAATGTACAACAAGAACTGTTAGCAGGAAGTGAGCGATTAACGTAATGGCAGCTCACGAAGTAAAAGTACAAGCACCTAGCACAAAGAAATTTTTATAATTTTAACCAAAATTGTTTTTATGAGTCCATTTTATCCAAAAGTCCCGGAGATATAATAAATAGTAAAAAAATCGTGACCGAGGTGCTAGGAAGCAAAAAGCTGAAATTTACCGCTACCAAAACTTTAACCATATCGTATTTCTACATTACCCAGAAGTGTTTTCAGCTGACTAAACTGAAGTATTAGAGAGAAAAAAATGATGATGCTTAGCGATTCCAACTGCTCTGAGGCTTATCTGAAATTTCAGTAAAAAATCTTTAGTCTATACAAAAAAATTGACTGAAAAATGTAAAAAATGATTCTGCTACATAATAATTTATTATGTGCAGTAAAAGAAATGTTTAACCACCCCATCTATAACACTCTTCCCACCCAATTCAAAAGTAATTCTCCTGAATTTGATTTCACGTAGAACAAAAATGTTAGTATAACAATATATATATATATATGTGAATAACGAACTTAACTATAGCAATAACTAAATAACATGAATTGTTCATAACTACGGAATGTTCGTTAAGTCCTTTCACATCACAGTCTGAGCGGAATGTGTTGTAATCTATCTTCTAGTTTTTCTATGAAGTACTTGATGAGGCTTCAAATGCTGAAAGCCAGTTCTCGGCCTGTTCTTCTTGCGATTGTCCTTTGTAAATGCTCCTTATAATAATGAAATTTGCCAGTCTTGCGGTAATCATGGTATCCTTCTCTGGTAGTTTAGGCACAGGTGTCCCAGGTGATGCAAGCATGGCATAGTGGTCCAGTAACAAATCCCGCTCATTTCTGCAGGTTTGTAGTCCTCCTTCCCTCGCTAAACAGCTAGCAGCAAACCTCCAAGAAGTTAGCTTCTCCTCAGGGCTGAAGTTCTCCCAGTTGTCTGGTGGCCAGAACATGCTGTTTGGATAGTTTGAAAGCTGCGCCTTCTCTGTCCCCCAATCCCTTCTTCCAGGTGGATACAATGGGATTCCTCCAGATAGAAGTAGAAGTTCAGCTCTACGATTCATGCTGTTTGTTTGATCAGATTCCTCCGTATTCGTGTCCATATGGTATCTGCAATCATCACTTTCCTCCTCGTACAGGCTTTCTTCTCCATCTGTCTCGTCCACCTTTTCTGTATCCTCTGACATTGGAATGTACGGCTGAACAATTAGCTTATCTTCCTCCAGTGTCTCTCTCGGGTTCTTATAACCGTTCTCCATTTGGTCAACTTCTTTACCTTCAGGCTTATCAGTGCTGTTTGAAGTACATGCCACACAAGGTGTTTCCTCCTTATTTCCATCTTTGCAGTGTCCTCTTCCTTATTTCCATCCTTTGCAGTCTCCTCCTTCTCAGTTTTATCCTTCCCAGTCTGACCCTTCTCTTGATTCACTATTGTTTCATGATCCATTCCATGTCCATTTTCTGTTTTTTCTTTTCCTTCTCTCTACTTACTGGTTCATTGACAGCCTCCTCATCCTAAAAAGAGTCCAGAATCTCAAACTGTTCCTCGCCTATATCTTTGTCGCATAAATGGCTGAGCTGTTCTATTTTTCCATCTTTACAAGAATGGTCTCCATCGTTGCCCTCCCTGTCTACCATCTTCTCTTTTTCCTGACTTCTGGTATTCGTGTTCCCTTTCTTTTCTCCAGATTTCTCTATATCCTCCTTTTCCTGTTCCAGACTTCCCGGTCTTTCTCAGCTTAGTACATTCAAATGTGACCTTTTCTCTGTATATCATTCTGATATGTCTGTTACCGACTCCAAGGGCTGTGGCAACCTTTATCACTGTATATCTCGCATCCTCTAGCTTCAACTCAGATCCAAACGTTTCTGGTGGCTCCCCTTATAATGGACACAATAGCTGTCATTTTCCTGAGGAGGTTGTCCATGGCCTTCTTTGTCTTCAACAATCCACCACACCTCTGCACTCTCTTCCTCCATGATAAGATGTGCTTCTTTAGTCCTATGCGATAGTGAGATGTACGCAATCCTTAGGGTGGTATAGTAAATAGATGGCTCATCTGGATTACATTTCCTCTTCTTTTGCTTACTAGGATGAGATTCTGTGATGCCTAGTGCCTGTTTCCATTTCTTTTCCCACTCCTCCTTTGCCTACGATCAATTGGTTTTCTCACTCATCATCCTCTCCACCCATCCTAACACTGTTGCTCTAGTCCTGATGGTCATGGTGTTGGTCCAGTCTCTAGGTTTGATTATTCTTACATAGTCCAGCGGCCATTTTGCCAAACAAAAGCCATTCTGTTCAGTAAAAAAGTCACTCTCCACTAGATCATGAACGATATTAGGATGTTTGTTTTTTGTTTGCTTGGTTTGCTGACATCCTTCCAAATGTTCTCTCCTTTTCAAAGCACCATAGGCAGATCATGCGCAAACTGAGTGGACTACAATGGCATGGGCCTTCAACTCCTGGGAGGTGTTGTACATGTCCGGACAGAGACAACACTTTACCCTCACTTCAGACGACATCCTGCAAGACAAAGGACACCATTTTGAGTAACGTGCCTAATATTACCTTTTGAAATCCATCCCCTGGTCCCTTAGTTTTAGTTCCTATAGTGAAAGGCCAACATCCTTCCTGTTAGTAGCGCAAACAACTCCAAATTAAAATCATGCAAAACATAACAGCAAGAACAAAAAAATTTATGCCGATACTATTTATCCTCCAGATGACCAGCCTCTGCTGAAGTCCTCTATTAAAATTTAGATTTAGCACTTGGTTGGTCAGACCACTTACAAAAAATATAGTCATAAATAGAACGGTTCTACAGTGTGATCATCCTCGTTTATGATCCCTTCACTTCGCTGTTTTGTTCCTTGATGAGAGTTTTCCTATATCGCACTGCCCAAGGCATTATGTTTCTGCCTCTGTACAGTGCTAGGCGATCCACGTGGTATACAGATGATGGCTGCTTTGAAGTTCTGTTGACTCGGTAAGTGACATCACCAATTTTCCTTTCTATGATATAAGGTCCTTTCCACTTAGAAGTAAGTTTTGGACATTTGCCTACTTTCCTGCTTGGATCATAAATCCATACAGCTTGTCCTTTGTTAAAGCTGTTTTTCTAGCTTTTAAGTAATATCTCCTTTTCTAATAAACAGCTGCCTGATTAAGTGATTTTCTGGCAATTTTGTAATCTTACTCTAATTTATTTTCAGATGACAGACGTAATCCTCAGAGGAATCCAAGTTGTGTGTACCCTTTTCTGCCATGGGTATAAGAGCTTGAAGTGGGAGTGTAATTTCACGTCCAAATACCATGTTTGGGGTTCTTGATGTTGAAGCTTGAACTGAAGACCTATAGGCCATCATTACGTGCTGAAAGTATTTGTCCCATTGATCTTGGAAATGTTCACAATACATTGTGAGCATTATAGCTAATGTGTTGTTAAATTTTTCTACTCCTCCATTGGATTGTGGCCTGAATCTTGTGGTTCTTGTTTAGTCTATACCTAACAAAAAGACATTGCCGATTGAAAGTTTCGTTCCTGATCCGAATACACCTGTAGTGGAGTCCCATATCTTGTGACGAAATTGTCAACAAAAGCTGTGCATATGGTGTTACTCTCCTGATCTGGGATGGCATTTGCTTCCGTCCACTTTGTAATAACCAAAATATATTTGTTTCCCTTTTTTGTAACTGGTAAAGGCCCAAGAATATCCATGGCTATTCTTTCCAATTGGCTTTCCACTGACATACACTCCTAGTGGTGCCTGTTGGTAAGCTTTTTTGGTTTTCTAGCAAAGCATTAGTCACAGGAGCGACAATATTCCTATACAAATTCCCTCATGTTATGCCAGTGAAAAGAATTTTTCAACTTTTCAAGTGTTTTATCTACCTCTAAAAGTCCCTCTGTTGGTAAATCATGAAAGTACTTCATAACTTCCTGTTTCTTAACCTCTGATAAAAGCATTTGTCTCCTAACAGTAGTTCCATCTTCACTTTCAAATCTCCTGTACAACATTCCTGAATGTATTTCCAGTCTTTACAATTGTGCCCATAATGTCTTCAAAGTTGACGATCCATTTGAAACGATTTCCCATGTTGGTCTGTCTTTTCCGCCTTCCAGTGCTATTAGCAAAGGACCATGTTTGTATCAGCTAACTGCTGTAATCTAATATCCTGAGGATTCCATCCTTCCAAAAGGCAGTCATTTTGAATTACAGGAGACTCTTTGTTCTGCTTACTCCTAGTCATGACTCTCACTTCTCCTGTCAAGTTGTCGGTCTCAGGGTCTTGAATAGTGGTGCTAATACCACCGTTACAGATATCTACCAATGAGTTTGGTAAGGTCCGTGTGCTGTTCCAGTGTTTATAGAAGGGCTTCATTTTACTTCACCATTAGTATGAGTACTTTGTTTTATCTGTTGCTCTTGTTGCCGACAGCAGGCTTTACATGGATTCCTACTCAAAGCATCTGTGTTTCCATGGAAACGACCTTAACGATGCATTATGTCAAGTTCATAGAATCCTAACTGTTCATTCCATCTTGCTATTTGTCCTGTAGGATTTTTAAGGCTCGTCATCTAACTGACTGCAGCATTGTCTGTCCTAAGTACGACATTTTGTCCATAAACATATGAGTGAAAATGTTTTAGAGCTGTTACTACAGCGAGTAGTTCTTTTCTTGTGGTACAGTAGGATATTTCATGCTTGTTCAAG
The DNA here is from genome assembly GCA_028566555.1 of Lithophaga nigra. Classification (NCBI taxonomy): domain Eukaryota; kingdom Metazoa; phylum Mollusca; class Bivalvia; order Mytilida; family Mytilidae; genus Lithophaga; species Lithophaga nigra. Next base: position 8,747 of record JAOXYJ010737117.1, on the reverse strand, counting down.
GCCTTGCTCATGTAAGCAATAACATGCTCCTTACCATCTACTTCTTGAGAAAGTACTGCTCCTACTGCAAAATTGCTGGCATCAGTATCCAATATGAACTGTTTTCCTGGTATGGGGTAAATTAAAATGGGTGGTGTAGTCAAGGCCTGTTTCATTTTGTCAAATGAATGTTGACAAGCGTCCGTCCAAGTAAATTTCGCTCCCTTTTTGCATGCATGGTGCATTGGTCTTGCAATATCTGCAAATCCTTGTACAAATTTCCTGTAGTACGAACAGAGTCCCAGAAAGCTTTTAACCTCCTTCATACTTCTGGGTACTGGCCACTCCCTTATTGCTTCGATTTTTTCAGGGTCAGTACGTATTCCTTCCTCTGATACAATATGCCCTAAGAACTTTACGGATTTCTGAAATAAAACGCATTTTGATGGCTTCAACTTTAAGTTAGCCTCTCTAAGTCTCATAAATACATGTTCCAACCTTATTAAGCTTTCATCTACCGTTGATCCAGGAATAATTATGTCGTCAATGTATAGTAAGCATTCGGACCATTGCAATCCTCGCAAAACATCCTCCATTAGTCTCTCAAAGGTAGAGGGACTATTTGCCAATCCAAAAGGTGTGACCTTGAACTGGTAAAGTCCTTGGCTGGTTGTAAATGCAGTTTTCTCGCGGTCGTCCGGGTGCAGACCGACTTGGAAGAAGCCCTGATTTAAGTCCAGACATGCAAACCATTTTCCACCTGCCAGAGAGTCCAGACATTCGTCCGTCCGTGGTATTGGGTAGGCGTCCTTGACCATGACCTGGTTGACTTTGCGATAGTCTATGCAGCAACGTGTGCTGCCGTCACGCTTTTTCACGAGTACAATAGGGCTAGACCATGGACTTTTAGATGGTTCTATGACGTCCCGTTCCAGCATTTTTTGAATTTCCACTTTTTCTATCTCTTTCTTTCCTAACGGAAGCCTCCGTGGTGGCTGGCGAATTGGAGCTGCAGTTCCTGTGTTAATCCTGTGTAAAACTCGGTCAGTCCTACCAAGGTCATCGGCAGATTTGGAGAAAACATCCTGAAATTTGATTAAAAGGTTTGTTAATTTCTGTCTTTCCTCGACAGCTAGATGTACAGCACTCCGTTTCCACAGATCTGTCAAGTGTTCTGGAACCTCTCCTGAGGTTATTTCTCCGTGTTCTGAAGTCATGTTACTGCAAGTGCCAATATATGGTGTCTTTTGTTCATAGAAAGATTCACAATCTCCAACATATTCCTGTGTATAAATGGTGACCGGTTCCTTCTTAAAATTAATCATCTGTACTTTAACTTCCTGTTGGTGGGGTTCCAAGACTCCTCTGGTTAAGTAGGCTCCCTTGTCCTTATCTAGGTTTTTATGGTGGTCCACCAGTCCAAAATTTGCTAGATTCTGTGAGTTTTCTATTTCGACTTCTATGAACATCCTTGACTGTGGGGGTATAGTAACAGTGTACCTTGATATGACCCTGCATTTCATTTTTGCTTCCCCTCCAATCCAGCATTGTATTTCAATGTCCTTAGACATAAGGAGCTGTTTTCTGTAATCTATTCTATCTATGTGTTCCAAAAGAAAATCCTGTCCAAGTATAGCGTCCTGTTGAATGTCGCCAACCAAAATGTCGACTGTATATTCTGATTCTCCTAAAGTTATTGTCTCCGCAGGCTTCCATTAAACTTTATAGGGTTCCCATCTGCAGTAAATAATTTGAACGTAGCTTCCTCGAGTTATATCTCTCCCGATTCCATTATCTGTAAGCATTTTTCCCACTCAGAATAGAGCATGTAGATCCATTGTCTATTAAGATAAATATCGGTATATTGTTTATAAAACCTTGTGTATAAAATCAATTGTTCCATTTCCGTCCTTTGTTCCCTACTTGACTCCTGGTCTAATGAGTCAATGGGGTATCGAAGTTTCCGGACTGCTATCTTGGAATGATCTATTTGCTGAGCCCCCTTGTTACTGTTATCGTTAGATCCAATACTGGCTGACTGTCCATTCATTTACTCCTTGCATTTAAAGTAGATAGGACATTTGCTGAAAAATGGTTAGGACTTTGGCATATGTAACAGTGGCCCTTGTATTTCCCGGTGGTATTCCTTCTTTTTTCAGTTTGATTCTTCTGGTTATAAGGCCTAGAATCGTTAGAATTTCGATTTCAGCCCGGCCATACGCCTATAATCCTTATAATGTGTCAGTTTCCTCCTCGGAAGTATAACATTCAGCACTAGTTTCTGCAGCTACCATCCTTACAGATTTCCTCTTATCAGTGGAATCCGCCGTTGTGGTTTTATATCTTTTAATGTCTTCTGCTGCATCCGATACAGTTTTACAATCCCTGCATTGATACTTGATGTCTGGTGCTACAGATTTGTAAAGCTGATTAAATGCCAGTACTTCTTGTGCCCTAGGGTAAAAATACTTGTAAGCTCTTTGTGCCATGTGCCTGCGATCGTCTGCTAGTGTAGTAATAGACTCCCCCTGCACCCTTTTTCCTAGTTTCAAGACGAGACAACCACCTACCATTCTGTGTGGAACTTCCTAATCTTTGTACTAATATGCCGTAATTGTGCCTCACAATTTGAGCTAAGCTTATATAAAATGTTAAGGCTGGTCCCTTGAGCCCTAAAGCTAAAGTTAAAGCCTTGTCAAGATCCGTCCAATTTCTCAGTTTAGCGTATACTTCAAACTGTATGATGTACTCTTCCCAGTTATCTCTGCCATCATAGGGCTCAGTTTTACTGTTACGACATTAGATCCCCTATTAATGTTGTAATCATGAGAATCCCTGAATAATCCGCCCCTGTAATTGTAAAGGTTATCTCCCCTCCTTTAGCTTGACCTTGACCCCTTTACTGCTACAAAGTCTCATTTACATCCTCGTATTCGTTGTTTGTGTTTACATCCCTCGTAAAGGAAATTTCCTTATCTGGTGATTCAGCCATACTTTCTTGTCTTTATTTAAACCTAAGATGTATATAGATACCGTAAATTCAGAAATTGTTGCCATGTTTTAATTTTTGCGAAAAATGCGACAGGGTGTTCATCGCCTTAATAAAAATTCGCATTTTTAAGTTTTGGTAGTAATTGTCTATGGCAGCATGGACTTGGATGGCATTAATTAATCTCGCATTTTGGACAATTATCCGCTATTCGAAATAATAAATGAACGCATTAATGTCTAAATTTACAGTATACATGTACGTATATATTTTCTATTACCGTAATTTTCCACCACATTAAGTTCCGTTGTTTATGTAATAGTTATCAAGTATAAGTGCAAGCATGCATGTGATCCGTGTCCTGGACGTCCTTTAGAACTATGACGATGCCACGCTTCTGACACCAGTTTGTCATAGACGCATGGGCAGGCTCAGTGTTATGTAGCATAAAAGACCATACATTAAAACTTATGGTTTATTATATACAACAGAGTAAATTCAGTTCAATATGTACACCATGCTTATATGAATAGGATGCTGGCCTTCCGTATAATTAATTTTAACCGTCACAAAATAAGACTGTCAGTATAAAAGCTTAGTAGATGATGGTAGCATTTTTCGCTTTAACTATACTGTAGTGTCGCTCTAATATGCTTTCATTATATAGTATCGCTTTAATATGCTTTCGTTATATATGCATAGAAGTCAATGTGGTGGTATATCGTATCCTTATAAAATAGTATTAAATTTATCGGACCCAATAATTTTGTGTTCAGCATTTGTTTACATTAGCGTCATAATGGCGGCTCGAATTCGGAGCGGCAAATACAAATTTCTATACAAAAAGATCCTGAATGCCTTGAAAAATAGCCGCTGAGCCATTTAAATATACAGCCGGCAGTCTAAATTATACTAAAAATTTATGGAATTTTCCAACATAATATTTCCACGTCAAAATGCATCTTGTACCTAAGCTATTATGGCTTCGCTTGAGATCTTTACTGTTCGACAATTAGATACGATATGCCATCTTGGCGAATCTGAGCCCTATTTCGATAAGGAAAATCCTGTCTCCCAGTATCATAAACAGTTCAGTTACTTAAATGTTGCAAAAATCTACTAGTTATTACAATGAAAAATCATTTATAGTAAGAATGTCAAAGACAATTCAGTGAGACCACGTCCTGGTTGCTAAGGAACGACACCAACAACAACAACTAAAAAAATGGCAGCTCACGAAGTAAAAGTACAAGTACCTACCACAAAGGCATTTCCATAATTTCAACCAAAGTATTTTATTAGTCCATTTCGTCAAGTTGAAATCTAACTAAACATTACCATGCCGTATTTCTATATTACCCAAAAGTGTTTTCAGCCAACTTAACTGAAGTATTTCAGAGAAAAATGATAATGCTAGGCGATTTCAACTGCATAGAGGCTTATCTCTGATTTCCTCAGTAGAAAATCTTTAGTGGATGAAAAAAATTGACTGAAAAATGTAAAAAAAAAATGATTCTGCTACATAATAATTTATTATGCAGCAAAAATATATAACATATAACATCCATGCATAATATATGACCTTTTTTGTACCCCAGATTCATAAATTAAAAATAAAACATCTTATTACACGTCTAAAACCAAGTGAACGACCAGTATAAAAGGCAATGCCTAGATATGTTAATAAATCGAAATATTTGTTTTTTTTTAAAACCTTTCTCTTGTCGGTAATAATTCAGAGATAATGAATCATGATTAAATGACATTATATTTTATATTTTTCATTTATTTGTTATATTTATGAATTTCGGCCTACTGGAGAATTTTTTCGCGTTGATGCGAAAAACTAATAGCACTGGCTGTAAAAATGTATCTTAAGGTCAACTATTAATTGGAAAAAAGTGTTGAATTTGAAATCAATAGTAGGTTGATATATCTAACCAATACGCCTAACTTAAATTACTTGTAATGTTCTGTTGTAAAAATGTAGGTACAGTACACGTTCATTCATCACTTTATTTGAATATATTTACCTTGTTATTACACTTGCGGCCGCATGAGCTTCAGTAACTCAGACCTGCCTGTTTAATGTATCCTTATTATTATTTTCTCGGTCCAGTGAATTGGTATTTTGAAAAAGGTCATATCGATAGAAGGTAGTATAAATTCAAAAGAAAGCACTATTATTTACCATACCTAGTGAAATTGTTTAGTATTCCATTTGTAGCGTGTGCTTATTTTACATGTCGTCGGAGAAAAACATGCCGCTAATCGTCGAAAACATATTTATCGCGTCGCACTGCGATTGCTTCTAGAATCTTTACTGGACGATCATAAAACTGAATTTCCGTAATAAAACATGATTTAAGGAAACAATAAGAGTGAGTGATTAGGGTAATATAAGATGAAGTACATATATTTCGAAGTATTGCTTAATATTGTTAAACGGGAAGTCATCATCTATATCAGAGTGAACAAAATCATATTGTGTGATACCTGTTCTATGTTCTCCTGTATCAGAACATGTTTAGCTGAATTTTATAGGATAAGCTCGCTACAGCATCGACATGATTTAGACACATCGCCAATTAGCCCTTCATCTATGTTCATATTACCACGTTCTTTCCGGAGAAGTAACGAATATCAGTTTGCAAATTCTTCGGTTTGACTTAACTTGCATACAAACCTCACTCTGTTGTACTCTAGGGAAGGACTTTGAAAGCGTTTTACATAATAAGCGAGAAATGAAGCAAATCAGACCATAAAATATTATCGATTAGTATATTTTATCATCTTGTATCAAAGATGGCATTGACAATGTCCATGATTGTGTAGTCTTTCTCATTATGCAACAATTTATATCTAGCGACACAATAATTGAGGCGCTATATCATAGTTTGATGACAAAAAAGCAAAAGTTGGCAAGTTAAAGAAAACGAGTACGGGTACCCCCAATTTTTTACACATTCCAATGTATCTCGATAAGATCTGATAACATTAAAAAATTCAGAATTTCGTTGGACACCTTCAATTACTACAACTTGACCTTAATGTTAGAATTTGGTGTTGTTAGAATTTGATGTTGGGCGAATTCTCTGCATATTTACTGTAGTTTGTTTAATCTACACAATGGATATTTAATCTCGTAACTAAATTTTGAAACTACTTTCAACCGAATGAAGTTTTTAAGCTTTTCCTCATATTTATACACGAGGTCCCAAATGGATCGAATCTGACATTAAAATTTTGCGTTTTCACAGAAAACTGATCATTATTCAGAGGATCTGACGTGAAACATTTTAACAAGTAAGACTTGAATTCTGATCAATCTTTACCTATATGATCTTGTGGGACAATTCTTGGACAGAACAAGTTTCACTTCCATCACTTTCACAAAACAGTAAAAATGTGCAAAATGTCACGCGCAGCAACCGTGAAAACAAAACTTGATGCGGAAATTATCCCTAAAAATAGATGTTCGATTGACATTTATTCTAAATTTGTGCGCTATACATGTTGTAGCTGCCATGTTAGCCTCCCGATCAGTACGAAATGAGAACTTTGTGTAGAGAATCATCCATTCATCATTCCTACAAAATTTCCAAACATTTGGCCTTGTAGTATAAGAGAATAAAATTTTTGAAAATCGACCAATCAGAAGAAAGAATTACCTCTGGCAGCCATGTTAATTGACCAATTAGCACAAAATGAGAAACCTTATAGAAGACCTTTAATACATCATCAATGCAAATTATGTTTGGAATTGACCGTGCATATTCAGAGAAGAAGATTAAAATGTGGAAGCTAACGACGGACGCCATGTGATGGCAACAGCTCATATAGTCCTTCGGACTAGGTTAGCTTAAAAACCCAGATAGTTCACATTCATTCTTGCAAAATGTTTGACATTCACTCTTAAGAAACAGATATTAAGTTTTGAAGTCCTGATTAAAGAGGTTAACAATGATGTACATGTATATAGTATTTCGACTTGTTTTTGAAGGAGCGGTGTCCCTAACATCTTCTGTCTAAATGAAGGCAATTACACTTAGACATACCCCTAATTAACACTGTTGAGCGACACAAGACATCCGGAATCTATTGGACAATGTTTTTGGAAACACTAGTACATGTAACAGCAATACCTTATAGTATTAGAGGAAAACAAAGCTGTTCCTGTTTGTAATGATTTCTTACATCCAACTGATTTTACTGTGTTAATTCTGTTAATATTTTGCTGTTTACTTAGAGAAAGGTTACTTATTCACAAAATTATTTTTGACTGGTAACGTTAATTTCTTGTTGTCGTGTATTTTCATCGGTTAAGACGATATAACATTAATGAACGCCAACAAGACTTTGTCTCAAGGGAATTATACGGATTAAGGTAGTATCCATTTTTTCAGACTGATTTTAAGTTTTCGATAATTCGTCATCGTTTACTGTTAAAATTATCTATTGTATGTCACTGTTTTGATAATTTCTTTCTTCCAGTTGGGTTATATCTATATTAGGCAAAGGAATTTGATATTCATGTACATCTACAAGACTTCTTCTCAAAGCATTATAAGGATTAAGATAATCTCCCTCATTTGTAAACCCATCTAAATCTTCCGTTGATTCGTCACTCTTTCGCGAATTACTACTGGTGTTTTCTGAATCTTTGTTACTGTTTTGAGTGTTTCTGCTCATAATATTTGTGCTTTCGTTCCTAGGAATGTATTGGATTATTAAATTGTGCTCGTTGATTGACTCGTATTGGTTTTCCTGAGGATGTGCACTTGCTGGTTCTTCTGAAAGATCGTCGCCTTGTCCTGTTACTTGCACTGAGGCTGTCCGATATCGACGCCATCGATTAAAGCAGATACTGAAGATTGCGGAAGAAATAATCGAGACAAGTGCCAACCCTAGTATTCCGTAAAATGAAAGACCGCCCGTCTTTGATGCGGCTGAAAATATAAATTAGAAAGTAGTATGATACACATGTATGTATTCGGTTCCAAGCATATGAGATTGCAGCTATATGTACCAAAATTGCATTCATTTGTCATCATATTCGGAAAATAGTCGTTTTGAGAACGAAGAAATAGTTAATTGGGTAGTTATGGACAATATTTTGGACAATTCTCACTTATTTTTAAAATGATTTAAATAATTATCTTACGCATGATCCTGACGGTTTGGACCCTGTTAATCGAACAAATAGTTACAACAATTAACTTTCTCATTTCTGGTCAGATTGCTAAATGAAAGCGTCTTCATAAATTATTCCGTTTAAGTCAGATGTGCAACCAAGTCTATCTCTGTATCGTCCTGAAGTGTGATCAAACGTTAACTCTAACTTGACAATTTTGTAACTCTGGTAATATACCGGTCAAATTTAACTTTTTGTCAGATTAGGATGCCATGTTCACTATGAAGCTGGAGACATGCAAGTTAATCGAGAATTTTAACCTGTTTCTCATTAATTTTATCATCAACATCATCGACATTGATATAAAATAGTTCAAATGCAAACAAGAGCAAGCAGAAATTTTATTAATTTCTATTACCGCCTGTAAGCACTATGCAGGATCACAGTACTGTAGACTACATATTTCTAAAACACAAATATACAATGTAAAGCAAAATTCTATTTACATATCTATATATGTATGTACAATTACTAATTGCAGACCAACAATGTCACGGGGTGGAATCTACAAGCATAAAATTCGGATGTGGAAACTACCGGTGTGCTTGTTTACTCCGCTTCGACATGTAAACGGTAAGTTCCAGA